>CAKNWW010284505.1:0-10050 GCA_932074435.1 Andricus kollari | reverse complement strand
TACTTTTCGTATACGGTGTGTTCGCCCCTGAATAAATCACAGTTGGTCACAGTAGGTATTTTAATTACCATGGTATTTTTTCCTTTTCTCGCTAGGGGCGCGCAAAGAAACATGCGGGAAAAATAACTTCCTTATCTTCTCCCTGCTTCGCTAAATAGTAGAACACATTACTACAATGATGCGGTCGACGACAATTTATTTCTTTGAAGTTTTTCATGAAAAATAGAATTTTTTTAGGAAAAATCGACCTTTACCGAGAGTCTCTATATATACTCTTTAGAGTATGTAGACAAAAAATTAGACAAAATGGCTTCAACGTTTGGCCTGAATCCTATTTTTGCGATTTACTTTCGATTTCCAGGGCCCTTAAGCGTTAATGCAGTCTATACTTTACTTTTCTTTAAGTTCTTAATGATATTTCTGAACCCAGAGACACTAATTCTTTCAAACGGGTTATCCGACGTATCGTCTTCTATGACGCATCTGCACCAGGTGTACAAGTAGATCATTTTATGCCTAAACCAAGTATTTGTAATAAACAATCCCTTTTCTAAACATGAGCTAACTAATCTGTCTCCGTTACTATTTGTTTTTGGATCTCCAAAATTACTTAGCACCCTTTCCATACCCTTGCGTTGGACTCCAACCCATCCATTCATATCTCCTAGTAGAATGATTCTTTTCCCATGATCGCAAGTACCTATAGTATCATTTAAAGTGTCCCAGAAGGCGTCTTTTACCTCAGTCCTTTCATCATCAACTGGGACGTAACACGCCATGATGAATAGTATTCTGATTCCCACTTTAATTTCTAACCCACAGCAATCTGGGAGATATAAATTTATACCCCACGACATGCTGTTTTGCTCTCTCATTCATAGTCAGACCGACTCCTTGGAAACTATGGGATTTGCTATCTGCTCCTGACCATAGCTCGAGTCCGTGTTGTAATACCCCATTTTCCATTATTCTACAGTCACATCCCTTTTTCTTTGTTTCAAGTACACATATTTTAAATAAACGTGAATCCATTATTGGTTTACGATTCGATTTTATTAGGTACTTTTAATTCCACTTTTATTAGGGTTTCGTATGCAATCGGTAAAATTTGTAACCGCCCGTGAACACGCCTATTGCAAAACTATTAGGTTTAACAACTTCATTTTTTGCATGAGTATGTGTTTCAAGTGTCTAATGCAAGGAAAAATATTGAGAAAACCTGAGCTAAACGCTCATCATAGCGTTGTTTTGCAAACACATGAAAATTGAGGTATTTTTTACTCAAAATGACCTTGTTAGCACGCCTAGTGCAAAAACTATTAGGTCTAACGACTTCATTCTTTGCATGAAGAGGCGTCTCAAGTTTCTAATGCGAGGAAAAATACTGAGAAGCCTGAGTTGAATGCTCATTATAGCTTTGCTATACAGAAACATGAATGCCTTTTGACCCAAGAATTCTCCAAATTGACATAAAATTTGGTTCAAAGCTAGCATGTGGGATTGGCAATTTTCTGAAAAAGCGGAAAAATTTCCTCATAAACTCCTAGGGTCAACATTGAAAAATTTTTCAGAAATTTAACTCAAAACGGATTGAAAATTCTCAAAAAAAGAAAAGGAAAATCTTAATCTTACCCATTCCTACCCAAACCTTTAAGTGAGGGCGCTTGGCGCCCGCTTCGCGAACTAGTTTTTATATTTGTGTTTTAAAATGTAGTTTCAATTGTGCTCAGTGTTACTAACCATCTCCGTTAAAAAAATCGAAGATGATTTTATGTTTAGAGTCTGTTCAACAAGAAAGGATGAAGCAAAAGTTGATGAAAACTGCACAATAGAAATGAATCATTGTTATATTTCAAAGAGGATAAATGCAATTCCTCTTATATTATTTTGGAGACTTCCCTTTCTTTAAGGCAGGATTCTACTTTGGAACGCGCGAAAAAAATGCTATTTTTGTAATTTTTTTTTTTAAACATTAAAAAAGACATTGATGTAGGGTTTGTTATGCTTAATAAATATACTCTTAAAATGTAATGAAAAAGTTTTTTTAGTTTATTTTATGCTCTCTATATACATTTAAATGGCACTTTCTCGAAACCACGTTTTTTACCGCTTGTTAAAAAAATCTCCGAAACTACCGAATCGATTGGTCTGGAATTTTTACCACATATTCTATACATGTACATCAACCGGTGGTAGCAGATTTATATGAAAATTTTTATTTTTAATATTATTTTTTTGCGAAAAATTAGCAAAGAAAAATGAGATTTTCTATTTTTTGTTTCGAATTGCCGCCATTTAGATGTATATAGAGCGCATAAGATAAACTGAAAACAATTTTTTAATGTATTTTAAGAGTATATTTATTAAGTATAACAAACCCTACATCAATATCTTTCTTAATCTTTAAAAAAAAAATTGACAAAAATAGCATTTTTTTCGTGCGTTCCAAAGTAGAATCCTGCCTTAAGGAGGTCTCAATTACTAATTAAGAAGTCTCAATTACTAATTAAGAAAAGCAAACATCAAAGTGTTTGAGTGATATCACGTTTTAAAAACAGCTGCCTAAAAATCTCTAAAAGCTGCAGTGGTTGCGAAGTTTTGCGCTGTAAACAGGGTAATGCGACTGTAATGGATGAATGAATTTTCCAGACAAAGCACTTATTATAACCAAAATTAACTGTGGGCATCAGTAACACATTTATGTAACAATTTGTCATAAAAATTAAATTAACGCAAAAAGTGAACATCGAGATCTTCACTATTTTTTATTTTGGTAATATCTTCGAAACTAAAAAAAAAAAACTTTTTTTGTTTGCAAGTGATCATTTTAAAGTTTGTGTTGAGCATGTAGATCAAGCCCATAAAGAATCATAATTTTTGTTATCATTTTGGTCTCAGAAACAGTAAGTTAAAAATAATTTTCCTTATTTTATAGGGAGTGTCTACATACACAAGAGATCCGATAGAAGAGTACCCGATTTACCAATTCCTAGAACTGCTGGCCTACACAGTTTCTCAGCGGTCAGGGAGAGAGACGGTTGCGATTGACGCCTCCGAAGGAATGCAGTGCAAGAGTACTCAGTCGAGTATATTGCGCAATATTATGGAAACGGTTCAAGCGGCTCTGACTCTTTACGTCTCGAGGGTACCGATTTACAAGCAGGGCAAATGCGAGGCAACCCCCGAAACTGCTGTTATATCGGATCTCTTGTGTATACCGAAAAAATGTCGCTAATTTTACCGACATTGCGGTACACGTAGCCACGGCCTATTTCACATGTTGAATTGACTACAAATTGCCGATGTGACTCAAAACGTATGCAAGAGGCAACACCATGTCTTCCAAATTCTGGCTTAGAGTAAATTCTCCGTTTTCAAATTATAGCAATGATTTACTTATAGTGTACAGATCGGATCCTTTATTTTTGAACAGATTTTCATATTTTTAAGTTCATATTTCGTTCAAAAATGAATATTCCTTTCAGAATCTAATAGTTATATTAAAAAATGTAAAGCGTCTGTTGATCGGTTTTATATTTATATACCAAAAGTTTCTTTTTAGATATGATATTTAACTTAGTAATTTTATTTAATTTTTATTTGAAACTTCAATTATTTCGTTGACAATCCGTATTATTCGGTATAAAACAATTCTTATTCTTTAAAAATTAAATTTGTTTATGTTCATTTTTTGTATCCTTGTTCACAAAAAGGCGAATATCTCCTAAACTGCGATCAACAAAGTGAGGCTTTTTCGTGTGGAACGTCACATTTTATATTTTGAAATTACATCAGTTGCTTCCATGCGCAGAATTTGCACTGTAGTTTATTTTGTGAAAAATTAATGGTTTTTTAAATCACTTTTACAATAATTTACATGATACATTTTACCTCAGGGTTCACAAATGTGCAAACCTTTTTAAAATGTATATAATAAAGCAATTATTATTGCATAATTAATATTATTAACTCTTAAGAGTCAACCGGGAAAAATATAATTTTTAACCGGGAAATAAAAAGGGAAATTTTTTTCTGAAGCTTGAGTCGCCACCCTGTTATTTAAAACTAGCCCACACAATTTTGGAACTCTGAAACTTTTAATGTACCTACTTACCTTTTGAAATTTAGTAAAACTTGGCATGTTTTTTGCAGTATCTCAGCATGGAACAGCAAGGTATGGGACAACTGATCGCTACGATAAATGCAGACGTGGAGTGTTTAAAAATTATCAAAGACGGTATGTCCGAGCTTTTGACGGGATACAGTGCGTCTTGAGATGAACTTCTAATTGAAATGGTCTATATATATATATAGGTATATACATGCAAGTCAAAGCATACGATTTTAGTCGCACTTTAATACCAAACGATATTTTTATCGTGTCTGTATGACGAAACCGATGCTCGAACTTGGGAACGAATTTCGTGGACTGTGTTACGTATCGAATACTTAAAAGTAAATATTGAACATTTTTAAGTTATTAAAAAACCGCTGTTCACAATTATATGATAGGGTTTATTTCGTAAGTAGTTAGGGAAATTTAAATCATTCATTTTTTTCGTTGAATGTAATTCTTTGCACAAACTAAACTAACCATGCTCCGATAGTTAAAACTCACATCAGTAATATTGTAACACAACTCGACGACTGAAAGATTCTCAGATCTAACCTATGTAATGAAAATAAGCTATCTGCGATTGATTCTAAGTTATTAATCGAGAGGGAAGTAATGAGAGGTGTAATTTTGTTACTTTGAGATACAGATGGATTTAAGGAATAAAATCTTTTTCGTATAAATAATGATTTTTATTGAATAGTATGACAACATATTTCTTTGAGAATAAGGCACTTGTCTTCCTATTTTTCCGACATCATTCCACATATACAGATATATCTATGTATACACACATATATACACACGCTTGTACGTAAAGTTTCGAAGCAAGACACACTGTGCTTTCTTTCGAGATTTGTGAATATATTTATCCAAACTTCGATTGCACGCACGCATAATGCTATATAGTAAATATAAACATCTTTCGTGATGGATACAATCTTCCGGTTGCCGTCGAGCCGAGTTTGTTTCCTTCTGTAATCTTAGAGACTTACTCGCATCAAACTGTAAGTCGATTCAGACTAATATATTTAGGTAGAGATTTGTTTTAAAATAATAAGTTATTCATTCATATTTAATTTTTTATGAGTGGCCTGAAGATCGCTTCACAGTTCACATTGACTGATATTCAGAGTCTCTTATTTTTGTTTAAAAGTAAACTCTTTGGTGGAAGCTCGGAGAGCTATTAATAATTAAAAAGAACCCATCTGAGTTGAAAAAAAATTAATAATTTGTTTTGAAGAGTTCCAGGGGATCGTCCAAAAATTTTGTTTTATCAGATATATAAGTTTAACAAAACTGAAAGAAATAGTAAAAATAGGTAAGTGGTAGAGATAGTTTATAAATACGAAAATTCACACAAACGTAACATTTATAATAGGAACACGTAGTAAGCAGTGTTATAATAAGCATAAGTGTTCAAACTTATGTATGTTACTAAAAGCACAATTTGATGTCCAAAATTCTAAAGAAAAGTCAAAAGTATTTTTATTTTATCAAAAATACTTGCAGAAGATAAAATTATACTTTTAAATAACTATTATGTTTAATTTTATGATTAAATTTTAATAACCAATAAGATTTAGCCAACGTAGTTTCAAAGTTTAACAATTTATTGAAAAATAAGTGTAACTGTCAATACAATTCTGTAAACATAAAAATACGAAGTAACATTTTTATGTGGAATACTATGTTCCAAAACAAAAGTAGGTTTCGATTTAATTTGTGGACGGCACGTAGAACTTATCAATTTAAAATTAAATTGAGCCATGAGAATGGGAGAGAAAGCAGCTGTATTTTCACCCACTCTTTTGGAATACGAAATGATTTAATGTTCTGTTGGGAACGGCTAAACTGCGATACTCCATCTGGTGTAAAATGTCAGAATTAGAAAGAGTAGGTAGAATTCTAAAGTTGCATTTTAATTGTTGTCTATAGGAGTGTTTTTACCATTGCTTTTTGGAGTTTCAAGCAATTATTGAAGAATAAAAATAAGTCTTTATCGAAAACGAAGTGTTTCAGACGGAATATCCATCCTATTATACAGGGAAAAAAATATTTCTTGAGAAAAATGTTTTTAAAACAATTATTATACTATCTATTGCAAATTTCATCACATTATTACTAGCTTAAATGAACTTACTTTGAAGCAAACATGAACTCAAATTAAATTTTTAAATAATTTATATATTAAATATTTATTATCTAAAAATCAACCTAAAAATTAGGTTAGAATTCGTATTTCAATTTCAATCGTTTATTTTTCATATTATTTGCATAATCTGGATAAAATTTTTCCCTATATTCATGAATTGAAGTTTATTTAAGCAATTTTTTTTTGACATAGAGAGAGAGAGAGGAACATTTTTGACAACAAATTTGTTTTTTCACTATATGTACAAGATGAAAATTCCATATGAAACATTTTATTTATTCGATGAAGACAAAAATTAAAATGTAACTTCAAAATTCTACATATTCTTTCTAGTTCTGATTTTTGGCACCAGATGACAAAATGGTCGAATGCAATTCCAAATTTCTTTAAAATATTTTTGATGAGAATATCGAAATTTGGAAATAACTCAGATGCATTCTTTTGAGGCACGCAGCGGTTTAGTGATTTAGTCAGAGCACTTAAGTATTGAGCAAGTCATGTTTGATTTGAAATGGTTCCCATCGACTCGATAGTACATACTAAAGTAATATATTTGGCTTGACAGTCTGACCAGAACAAGAGATACTTCTCTGACCCCATTAGCATCGAGCCGAGTTTGCCTTCGCTTGTTGCTGATAATCTCTAATTTATTTTCGCCTTTGAGATTCCCGATTAGTGTTTTCGAATCGTTAACCAATCACTGGATAGACATTATCCATAAACCAATCCGCGAAGACATAGACCAGCTAGACCTCGGATATAACGCGTATGATACATGAAATTAATATTTTTGGTACTGTCTCCATAAGCTTGACTAATTACTTGTTAATCGTAAGATCTAGTGGCAGGTCCTGCTCCATTTCGGTGACGATATCGCTACTCTTAACTCTGAGATCTTGACCGCAGGTATTGCTGCTATCAGCCATGTTACTCCACATATTTTGCAAACCATACTGTAAGTCGACTGAGCCCAGAAGATGTCTAAACAAAGGATTCTGCGCCTTCAAGATAAAATCTGAGAGAATTTTCGTCTTTTCTACGATGTTATCGTTGTTATGGATACAGCATTTGTGATGACAGAAGCATTCAGATATCTCTGTCTTCGGTTCCTCTCTCGCTGGTGGTTCATCTATCACTTCTATTTTCAAATTCTCGGCTCGCTTTATCACAGAATTTCTCACGGGATCAGAACTGATGATAGCGCTTTCCCTTTTGCAGGGTGTGCTGTTGACAATTGACTCGATGTTTCTGTAATCAACAGTCACAGTTCTACCCAGGCTATCCATGGACTCTTCAGTCTTGATGGGTGTTGACTGCATCCCCATCCTTGGAAGTATATCAGAAACATGTGGCGGACTAGCATGTGGTGAAGATGTTGTTGAGCGATCTTTTATCATCGGCGTGCCCACTGGGGTATACAAGGGATTGGCTTGTATTCTTTCAGGTAAGATGTAACTTTCTTCGTAGATCATTGGGTAGATTTTGACTTCTGGCTCGTAGTTCTTTGGTGGTGTCATTAATTCCTGGTCTTTACGCTCCTGGGTATTGTAGATGTTGTTCCACTCGACAAACTTCCTCTGCTCCTCGAAACTGTTGCTGACTTTTGGACTAGAACCTGATGTGTTACTCTCGATGCTGGAATCTTTCTTGTCAGACTCCGATTGAGTGCTACTCTGCTTCTCTGGCGTTGTATCCAATCTGGTTTTGTCGGTGTTACTACTACTGCTCTCGTCGAAACTCTTCTCTTGCAGCTTGTCGTTGTTGTTTACATAATGGCGGTAAGTTTTGACGTGTTTTCTTAAAGAGGATGGATCGGTGTACCTTTTTGGACAGCCTGGTACTTTGCAACAGTAGGGTTTATCCACTGCATGTGTTCTGGTGTGTTTGAACCGGTCAGAGGAATTCGAGTAGGCCTTGTTGCAACCTTCCACTGGGCAGACATATGGACGTTCTCCAGTGTGCGACCTGGCGTGGATCTTGAGATTTTCTGCTCTACTGAAACTCTTGTCGCATTGAAAACAGTGATGAGGCTTTTCGTTCGTATGTGTTCGGACGTGTACTAGCATCTTGTACCTGAAAAATAAACCAATGGTTCAATTTAACAAAGGAAGTCTATTGTTTTTAAATGCTGTTATTTGACTATTTTTCTATTTTATGCAAATTTAACTTACAATTACTAGTTTTAATAAGGACTATCCAAATAGAATTGAAGGTCTTTCTTTAAAGAACAAATGATGAAGATTAAACAAAATTTACGATTTTTCCCTAAAGCGAAAGAACACATACAAAATCTAAAAATCTGATTTTGTAAACTATCTGAAAAATTATTGAATTTTGAAGTGAGGTGGCTGGATGATTAATAACGTTAAAAATTGAATTTTAATATTTTAAGCGGCCCTTTGGACCCGTCAAACATTTAGAATTGTACAATTATATACTGAAAGCCTTCTTATAAAGTTTTTGGTTTACATTAAAATATTCAAAATTGTTGTGTTTCAGTTTTGAATTTTTTTAAATTATATAGAACATTCAAAATTATATGATTTAAAATTTAAATATTTCAAAATTGAAGAATATCAAATTTAAATAAGAAACATTTAACATTGTACATTGAAATTGTACCAAATTAAACTCGCTAAGCTTACCCAAAACAGTTTTAAACCTTTATAATAATGTACTTCAAGTAAAAGAATAATTTTAGATACAAATTACTCTACAAAATCAATAGTCTAGGGTCTAGGTCGAATAGCTTTCCCACGCTATAAAGTACATCCTAGTACATACACTACCGGTCCAAAATTTAAATTCACCTCTTTTTTGATGAATTATTAAGTTCTCTTAATTTTCATTATGTCAGAGCTGACTTTTTTTATCTTTAAAGGGTTCAATACTCTCAAAATTCTGTATAAAATGAGCCCAGGATAAAGCCAGTTTGTCTATTTTTTAAGTAGATATTGCAAAAATATTGTAAATTTCAATGCTTTCTTCAATTTTAGGTAATATCCGAGATAATTAACATTTTTTAATGCTCTTAGACTCAAATTTAAAGCTATTTTTCCACAGTATCGGAACAGCTTATAAGCTTAACATATTTCTATAAATTCTAAAAAAATTTCCTATAACAGAGTGCGAGAATTTGAAGTTGTAACAAAAAAGTTGGAAAAATTTGAAAACATCTCAGTTGTAGGCAAATCAGAATATAAATAAAAATGTTTCCAACTTTTTTGTTACAACTTTAAATTCTTGTACTGTGATAGGAATTTTTTTTTTATTTATGCTCATAAGCTGATGCGATACTATGGAAAAATAGGTTTAAAATGAGCCTAAGAACATTGAAAAATGTTGATTCTTTCGAATATCACCTAAAATTTGAGAAAACATTGAACTTTACACTATTTTTGCAATACCTACTTAAACAATAGACAAATTTGCTTTATCTTGGGCTCATTTTATACAGAATTTTGAGAGCATTCAACTTTTTAAAGACAAAAAATTTTAGCTCCGACATAATTAAAATTAAGAGTACTTATTCATCAAAAAAGAGGTGAACTACAACTTTTGACCGGTAGTGTATATCTATGAAAACTGATTACAATTATTACATTATTTAGAACTTCAATTCACTCGAATTTTGGAAACCAAAATTGAAATCTGTTTACTCATCACCCACATAAAAAAAATTTTAAAATGCGAAAATAAAATGTATAACTGCAAGAAAGATTTATAAATTACCTTGCATTAAATCCACGCTCTCCTCTCGCACATCCTTCCCAGCCACAGT
>CAKNWW010284488.1:0-10679 GCA_932074435.1 Andricus kollari | reverse complement strand
CACGCGATTATATTGTATTATTATATATTATATTTATATTATATATTATTACTGTATTATTAGACACTATTTTTCAAAATTTGTGCCACTATTGACGCTATTTTTTTAATCTCTGAAGTGATTCCAAGCTCTGGGTTTAACAATAACAGGGTGAAAAATAATGCTATCCTACTAAAATAAATAAATAAAAATAAATAAAATAAAATTGAATAACAATGATTCATAATTAGTTTGTTAATTCATAAATGTTTGGTTGAACATGTATCGTTTTTAGTTCACAATTCAAGTATCTGGTCGAAAATACATGTGTTTTGTTGAAAATTCGTTCCTTTTGGTAGAACATTAATGTTCTTGGTTGGAATTTCATCTTTATGCTTGAAAATTCAACTGTTTGTTTGCAATTTTTCTCTTTCATGACAGAAGAATCTTTCTTGGCTGAAAATAAACGCATGTTGAAAAGTCGTCTTTTCTTTAATTTAACTGTTTTTGATCGAAAATTAACATCTTTGTTATTTGAAATATCAACTACTACATTTTTCGTTCAGAATTGATCTTTTTTCGAATAAAGATTGAATTACTTGGTTGAAAGTTAAAATCTTTTGTTAAACAATTTTTTGTTGTTGCAGATTCATCATTTTAATTGAAAATGTATCTCTTTGGTTAAAACTTTAACTATTATGTTGTAATTTTTTTCTTTTTTTAGACCGAAAATTAATTTTTTAAACTGAAAATTGAACTATTTTGTTAAAAATTGTTCTTTTCTGCTGGAAATTAAATTTTTTAAACTAAAAATGTAACTACTACTATTCCAGTAGAATGCTCCATCATTTTAGTTTAATATGTATCTCTTTGGTTGAAAATCAATTTTTGTAACTAAAAATTTAATTGTCGCGTTTTTGGTTGAAAAATTATATTTTTCAGTTGAAAATGCGTCTATTTCGGTAGAAATTAATCTTCTTGCTTGAAAATTCAGTTATTCTAATTAAAGGTTGAACATTTTAGTTGACAATTCATCTTCTTGATTCAAAGTTTAACAATTCCGGATGAGATTAATCATTTTAATTAACAGTTCATCACTTTGTGTGAAAAAGTTACTATTTTTTAAAAAATTATTATTTTTTGTTTTTAATTAATTTTTCAAACTAAAAATGTGATTGTTTCAACTGAATGTTCCATCATTTGATTTGAAAATTCATCTCATTGATTGAACATTAACTTTTTCAAATGAAAATTCCACTATTTAATTTTTGGTTGAAAATTTATGTTTTTTAGTTCAAAATTCATGTACTTTGTTCAAAAGTTGTCTTTTTTTGGTATACATTAATCTTCTTTGATGAACGTTCATCTCTTTGTTTGAACATTAACTTTTTTTACTGAAAATTTAACTATTCAATTTTTGGTTGACAATTTATCTTTTTTAGTTGAAAATTCATGTATTTGTTGAAAATTCGTCTTTTTTTGTAGAAATTAATCTTCTTGGTTAAAAATTCAACTATTCCTGTTAAAAATTCCTCATCTTCGTGGAAAATCCATCTGTTTGGTTTAAAAGTCAACTATTCCAGTTGAAGGTTCATCATTTTAGTTGTAAATGCAGCTTTTTTGTTTAAAACTAAACTATTCCAGTTTGAAACTCATCATTTTAGTTGAAATTCATCAGTTTGGTTGAAACACTATATTTTTTAGTTCAAAATTTAACTATTTGGTTAAAAACTGATCTTTTTTAGTTGAAAATTCATTTTTTTAGTTGAAAATAAAACCACTTGGTTGAAAGGGAAACTCTTGTGTTAAAAATTCATCTTTTTGGTTATTCCAGTTTAAGTTTCATCATTTCAGTTGAAAAAAAAAAACTTCCACAAAAAGTTTTTTTTTTGTGGAAAATTAATTTTTTAAACTGAAAATTTAACTACTCCATTTTTGGTTGAAAACAGATCTTTTTTAGTTCAAAATTCACCTTTTTGGTTGAAAGTTGATCTTTTTTATTTGAAAATTCAACTATTTGGTTAAAAATTCATCTATCTTGTTGAAAATGTAATGCATTTACTTGAAAAGTTAGGAATTTCAAGCGGTTGAAATTGAATTTAATATAGTACCCACATTAGTTTGATCTCAATATGCACTGAATTTTAAGTATAAGATGAAATAAAAATTTGTTTGAATTATTGTTGAAATTCATAGACTTTAGAGACAAATTCAAGAAATGATTAATTATGTGTTTAGTATTATTTAATTAATCGATGGTGCTAATATGTTTAATAATATCTTGTAATATAATTTGTCAAAGCCTTCTAAATTAAACATATTAATTGAAACCCTAGAAACTGAAACGAAATATTTGAATGGCTCCGTAATATGAAAAATTAGACCTGGAAAAAACTTGAGATACATGGAAAAAACCTGGAAATGTCAGGGTTTTTTTCCAGAGTTTGAGCAGACATCCTGAATAATAATAATGATAATCATCATCATCATTGGCTTGTTTTAGTTCTACACGAGGAAGAGGAGCGGCTTCAACGCGGGGAAAAGCGTCAACATCTACGCGAGGAAAAACAGCTACCAGAGGCAGAGGAGCTGCGAGTAGTAGTAAAGTTGGCATGGTTCAATTCAAGAACTTCACTGATCCTCGATTCACAAAATTTAATTAAGATACATGGATGCATATCGCTCTTATTCAAGTCCCTTTGATATTTTAATATCTCCAACTCCATCAATTCGACATGTATAATAAAATAAATAATAGGGAAGCGATCCTGAAATGTTCGCCAAGATTTGTCACGGGTGAGAAATCAGTAAGACCAGTCAGTGGCAATTTTATATGAACCAACAATAGTTTGTAAATAAGATACTTATTTTTTTCTACATAATTAGAGCATAGGTATTTATTAAAATGTCGATTAACATAAGTTTTATTTAAGTTGTTTATATATCACTTTTTACGGATTCGTATTAGTTCAAGCCTCTTCGAAAATTACACGAAGTTGAGTTATTTTCTATAGTAGTTGGAACCATTTATTAATTTCTGGTAAAAACTCTTTCTGAATTCAAATCTAAAATTTAAAAGTAATCGTATTTCGCTAGCGTCCGAATGATCAAAGCAGTTGTTTACTTTTCTTAGAATAATATTAGTCTTCTGCGTTATTTGAACAAAACTGTTATACTTTAGGAAGAAAATTGTCCAGAATTCTTGACTAAAATAAATACTTGTACTTTTCTAGTAAAAGGTTACAGCTTATTTGAAAAAATATACGTATTCTATTTTTATCCGTCAATGTTGAATTTTCTTTTAAAAAATTAAGGGGATTTGTATACTTTAATTAGTAAAAAAAGAATTGAATAATGTACTTAAGAACTATTATTATTCAGTGGATAAACTATACGTTTTGTATTTACAAATCGGGCTGCATTATTCTCGCTTGTCGATCTTCGTTTTTAATGTGTTTTTTCAGTAGATCCATAATTTCATTGTCGAACTCCGAGGGCGTTGGTTTAACATTCGTTGCCCAGTAAAAAATGTCCCAATCGTTGGAAGGCAGATTTATTAAACGATCGTACAATTTGAGTTGAGATTCGTCGAAGTTGTCCAAATATTTCTTGGCAAAGGTGCTAAGCAAAAGACCGTTTTCCAACATACCTCGTTTCCGGGATTGGTAAAGCAATCTTGAAATAAAAAAGAATTTAATTAGTAAAAATAAGGATTGCTTATTTGGAAATTATATAATGAAGAAATTAATTAGGTAGGTGAAAGAAGACTTAAATTTTGACAAATAACGAATATACGAGCATGGTGCACGGTCTTCCCCCTTTTCTTGAAATTTCCCTTTTCCCCCCTATTCTCAAAAAACTTCCCCTTTTCTCTTTAAATATATAATATTTGAATTACGCGGAAAATTCTCTGAAATTATTAATAATAATTAAAGAATAATAATAATAATAATCTGAAAACTCGCGGCCTACATCATCGCAAATGATTTCAAACATCGTATTAAATTAACTAATTACATCCTCATCTCATCAGTCACTTGACTTAGTCCGTGTCTATTCTGGAAATCCGGGTTCTTTTTAACCCGAGAACAAGTGTGAAAAAAAAATTAAAGCAATTATAGCACTTGAATAAATTATTGATGAATTTTTCCTATTGGTTCAAAAATTATGTCGAATTTTTTATATTCACAGCTTTTACTATTGAACAATAATAAAAAATTACGAAATTTGAACATACATTTTTTGCTCAATAACAATTTTTTTGAAAATGTGCAAAAAGATGTTTTTTTATCAAGTCATATGCACAAATTTAAAAAAAGTTGAATATGTCGAACCTGAAATTGATTCAGCTTGAACCAAAGAAACATTTTATCATTTTGCTTTTTCGGAAAAAACTGTCGTCGTGATTTAGGATTTCATTTTTTTGCGATTTTGGAACGTTATAAACACCAAGAAAAAATGCTTCTCAAGAATAAAAAAAATAACATGTTTCTTCGTTTTAAGCTGAAGAAATTTCAGGTTCGAATCAATCCAAAAAAACATGTTTTTGTACATTTTCAAAAAAATTCTAATTAAGGCCAAATTTATTTTTGAATTAAAAAAACTTTTAATTGTAAATTTTAAAAAGAGAACAGGAGATACTACCTGATTTCAAAATTTTTGTTCTTAACTTGTTTTGGATGTCGACCCACAAATTGGTATCCCTGATTAGTCAAACGATTCGATTAATTTTAGCATTTTTACTTCGCTCTACTGAAGAGTGTAGTTTTAAATTTACATTGAAAGTATTAATTATATAGTAAGGAAGAAATGACAAATCATGGAAAGAAATATTTATGAGAACGATGTTAAACATATTAAAATGGTGTATTTAACTAATTTTATTTTTTTTCTGACTTTTTTATATCACTGTAAATGGATTTCCAACGACCTAAGTATATCCAATTTTTAAAAATAAATTATTGACGGGCAGAAATCATTGAAAAATCATTGAAAATTAATTAAATATATAACATTTCTTAAAAAAAAGTTTTTTCTTTTAGGCATGTAAAAATAAATGTTTACTCTTTCCCCTATTTTCCCCTTTTTCGTGAGAAAATTACCCTGTTTCCCCTTTTTTGAGCTTCTTTTGTGCTGTGATCCCTGTACGAGGAATTCCAGTTTCCGGTTTAAGTAACATATTTTTTACGGTTTTAAGAAAAGGGAACTATTAATTTAATTTCTAAACGCACCGAGCCTTTTTCAAGGTCATATTTTCACCCTCTCGTTCCACGTATGGAGGAATAAAAGGTTCGCGACCTTCGGGATGAAAAATAGGGTCGATATCTCCTCTGTGATTAATGCTGGTTGTGGAAATAGTTCTTCTTACTATTGGTCCCCACCTTGAAAAAACAAATTTGATAAATTATAATAAATATTAACAAAGCTATGATTTTAATTCCAATTAATTGAAACTTATTAGGGTGGGTCAAAAATAAAAAATGCTGGGATTCAAAATCTTCACTACGCGAAAAAATAGCGTACTGGGATCCTCAAAAAGCATACTTGATTCGGAAAAAAATGTCTTAGTAAATTGGAAATAGAGCGAATTTTTAATTTCCAATTTCGATTAATGCGTCTAGGCGATTTTTCTCCTAGTGCATTTTTTCATATGTGAGTTCAAATACCCAGGGCTCGGATCGTGCGATATTTTCACTTTTTCAACAAAAATGCTACTAATGGACTTTTCCCCGTTTTTCTCAGAAGTTCGCTATACTTAGTTTCAATTTTAAACACAATGAAACTTTTAAAATTAAAATTTAATACTAGAAAAAATTATATTGTTTTAATTGAGAACATTAAAAATTGAATAATTTCTCATTAAAGTTTTATACTTCGAAAATTAAAAATTATTAGCGTTTGAAATTTAAGAATTTCTAATTACGTGAATCCGTATTCAAAGTTTTAATGTTTTCAAATTGCAAGCCTTAACAGGTGGAAATTTCTAAGTACAAAACGTTTAAAATCGACTAATTTCAAATTCAATTAGAGTCTTCACACTCTTTCCCCTATTCACCTTTTTTCCCCTGTTCTCAAGAAATTTCCTCTTTCTGTCTTTTTTCGCTTAGATGTAAACTGAATTAATAGAACCCAATAAGAAAATGCAACTATTTTTGGTTAAGTTCATTCTTTTGGGTGAAAAATTCGGCTATTTGTTTGAAATTTTTATTATTTTGTTGAAAATTCAACTACATTGTTAAAAAGTCTTTTTTTTTTGCGTGAAAAAAGAACAATTTTGTTGAAAATTCGTCTTTTGGATAAAAAATTCATCCTAAGGAATGAAAATGTATTTTTTTTTCTGGTAGAAAAGTCATCTTTTTCGTTGGAAATTCATCTTCCTTGGTTTAAAAATAACTTTTTTGTTGAAAATTCATCTGTCTTCCAAAAAAGTCATCTTTTTGCTTAAAAATTAAAATATTTGGTTAAAAATTCAACTATTTTATTGATAACTCGTCTCCTTTTATTGAAAGTTCGACTATTTGGTTGAAATGCAACTGCTTGGTTAAAAATTATTATTTTTAAATTAAATTATTCGGTTAAAAGTTCATCTTTCTTTGCTGAAAACGATCTATTTGTTGAAAATTCAACTCTTCAGGCTGATGATTCAACTGTGTTCTACAAAATTCGTCGTTTGATCTTGAAAATTCAACTATTTGGTTGAAAATGCAACTGTTTTTGGTTAAGATTTAATCTCTCTAATTTCAGAATTCGACCACGTGGTTTAAAATTCAATTATTTTGTTCGAAAGTCATATGTTTTTCATAAAAAATGCAACTGTTTTGTGGAACATTCGTCTTTTCGCATAGAAAATTAGTCCTTCTGAATTGAGAATTCATCTTTTATTGTGGAAGAGTAATATTTTTTTGATAGAAAATTCATCTTCCTTGGTTTAAAATGAACTATTTTCTTGAAAATCCGACTACTTTATGAAAATGCAATATATTTCGACTTTAAATCTTAGGAAATTAAAGCTTTTCATATTGAGTTCAATATTGTATCTATATCAATTTTGTTTAAAAGAATTTATTCCGCTTTTTTCGTGAAAAATCAGCTTACTTTCCCTGTTTGGAGACCATTTTGGGCTCTAAATCTGAATGATTAAAAAGTGAATAATTTCATATTCAAATTATACAGTCTCAAATTTAAATTCTTAATTTTTTAGTAATTTCAAGGTAATGTTCAGAATTAATGTAAATTATAAACTTCTCTCATTTGAAAATAATCCAAGTTGACAACGTTAACAGTTCAGAAAGAAATATTTTAAACCCAGATTCAGAATCCGTCAAGCTCAATGACTTTAAAGTTTATTTTGCTCGTGGAAAATTATTTTAAAATGAATCAGAATTATGTACTCTAGATCTTTAAAAAAACTTCAAAAATTTGATGCGACTTTCTGTGGACTTTTTTTGAAATTCCGTTCGGCTTTCTTTGTCATTTACGCGACTAATTCGACTTTTTACCGGAAAAAATTCTTCTCCTATTTACACAGGTGTTGAGAATTTTTCCAAAACCAAGGGTGAAAAAAGTAGGAATTATCTTTTAGAAAATCACTGATTTAAATCCGTGAAAAAATTGGGAAGACTTTTTTACCAGCATATGTGTAAAAAAATGACACTTCTAGAAAATTTAAAAATTCTTCAAACAAGGAATTTTTTAAACATTCTTTTTGAGCGCGGGAAACAAATTAAAAAAATTAATTATACTTTTTTAGGACCACAATGCCCTACTCCTTCGCGTAGTGACAATTTCGAATTTCATAAGTTTTTTATTTTATAGACCCACTCTAATACTTATTCTTAATCGATCGTAATAAATTCTAAAATTAGATATAAAACTTATATGCAAGCCAAATAAAACAAAATACTTATAATTAATTATTTTATTTTATTGCCAAAAAAATAATATTAAGCTTATTTTTAGTCCAAACCAATTCGTATAAATAAAATATATAAACCATATAAACTGAAAAAGTCACTTGTCAAATTATGTGAAATAAATGACACAAAAGAAACGGAATTAAATTAATTCTCAGATAAATCACTATAAAATTGACAAACAAGATAACCAGAAAACAAACATTACGTATCAATAAATAATAAGTCGGGCGTATAAAAAAACATAACCTATAAATTATCGAATGACAATTATAATTTAGCGCTATCCGACAAATACACAAAATCCCCAAAAATAATCAACTTTTTAAAATGAGCTTGAATAAAAAATTATTGAAGAAAATTGTTATAATTTTTACTATTACGAAAAAGTTGTAAAATATAATGCAAGATATGAAAATATGTTGCTTACCAGTAGAGTGCTGCATTTATAAATAGAATTCATTTTTACTCGACGTTTCTGAGGAAACAGATCCCGAAAATAATTTATTTACTTTTGATTATCAAATTTTTTAGAGTTTTATTGTGTTTTTCACTCTCATGTCCGCATGTGTCAAATAAATTTTTAAATTACGTAATAGTAACTCCCGCAAGCACCGTAAACGAGCGAAACTTGTTAACCAATCAGCTGATTTTCAACCAATCAATACACAGACGTCGCTCCTCGCGCAGCTCGCGCATTTTCGTTGACGGTTCTGTTTTTTAATTTTGTTTACGGCGTTTATGGCTCCATTTATACAGCGTGTTTCAACCAGTTTTTAAAGAGATCTATAACACGTTTATTATTTATCGAAAATATCATGATTTTAAATTAAAAAATGTAGTGTTGAGTGTTGAATATTCCTTGAGATGAGTGTCCTTGTTTCGAAATTTTCGAATTTTATGAAGGTAACATAACCTTAAACTTGTACGAAAGCGACAAAGTTTCAACCGTTTCAACGACCGCCTTTATTTTTCTCGAATTTTTTACTTGAAAAGTCGTTGTAGTTGCAGCTTCAGGCTTTTTTAATATTTGAATTATAATATTTACAAAGAAAATACACAATAAACATCTCGGAGTGAAGTTCATTTTTAGAAGAACCTAACCTCCAAATATTTTATATATATTTTTATTATATTTTAATTCATTACTTGATTTAATCATTTTACTGAATGTTGATAACAAAATATATGGATAACATACTTATATTTTTGATGACACCATCACTTATTATTACTTTAAAAGTAACATATTATAATATAATATTATGCGTATATAAGGTATATGTACTCCAAAATAATTCAAATTCATATCTTGAAAATATTGAAATATAAATTAAAATGATTAAAATTTACATTTAGAGACACAAATGATTTAAACTTATCGTGGCAAGCCTTAAGCATTTTCAACTAAAAAGTTCTTACTCTCGATTTTTCTTTAGAGAATATTTTTTTCTTATAATGTTAAGTGAAAGTGTTATTATTATTATGCATGCAAAATTGAGAAAAAATACTATAACAATAGAATTCATAAGGAAAACCCTGATTTTTCCGACCTTTTCCAGATTATATATTATAGGCTGAAAGAAGTCGAAAAAATAAGATTTTTCTTTATAAATTCCAATTTTCTGTTCCTCAGGCGTTAAATTAAGAATATTTTACATCCATTAGTTTTTTTTTATACTATAAAAGAATTAAATAAATTGAAAACTGTGCGCTTCATGGCGGTTTTTGTATTTGTTGTTTATTACCTTTGGATGATGTTTGAACGTTTTGTTAAACAAAAAAAGTATCGAGCCCTGTTTGAAATATGTAAAATTTTAATTTAAGAAAATTTTGTTATATTTTATAATATTGTTTAGCAAGAGGTATGCGTCTAAAACTAAGTAAAAGGTATTATAAAAGAATTGGATAAATTGAAAATGTGCGTTTTATGTAGGTTTTTGTGTAGCAGAAAATGGTTTTTGTCATTCACAGGTTATTAAAGCTTTTTTGCACTCGACTTTTCTTTATTGTTTATTACATTCGGATAGTTTCAAAACGTCATAAGAGAGTTGAAACCAGGACCCAGCCTCAAAATTGAATTGCTTCATTCTACTCCATAAATACTAGAATTACATATTTTTTAGATAGTTAGGGCCTATTTCTGTTTTTGAATTAAATCTGCAGTCGGAGTGAAAACATGGCTAATTTCAATAGTTTTTGTGTACAACTTTTTTTTCGGTGTTGGAGTAGAATAAAAAAAATATTTCACACAAAAACTGGAAATTAGTCAATTTTTCACTCCGAATACAGGTTTTATTCAAAACATGAATAGGCCCTAATTATCTAGAAAAATATGTAATTATAGTATTTGCGGAGTAAAATGAAACAATTCAATTTTGAGATTGGGTTCTGGTTTCAAGACCATTAAATATTTTTCTAAAAGGGAGTACTGCGCCCTTTTTGAAATAAATAAAATTTAAATTTAAAGATTTTTGTTTTACATATTTTAAGTTATTGTTTATGAAAGTTTATTATACATCGAAAACTGATTAAAAAAGTATTATAAAATAATTGGATAAATTTAAAATTGCGCTTTATGTAAGTTTTTGTATAGCAAAATATGGTTTTTTCTTGAAGGCTATAAAACGACTTTCCACTTTACTTTTCTTTATTGTTTACTACTTTCAGATAGTTTTTAAACGTTTTAAATAATTTTCTAAAAGCGAGTATCGACCCTTTTCTTTTTAAATTCAAATTTAAAGATATTTTTTTACATATTTTAAATCATTGTTTAGGAAGTGTTAC
>CAKNWW010284475.1:0-15117 GCA_932074435.1 Andricus kollari | reverse complement strand
ATGCAGCGCACTGTCTAAGGGGCACGCACGTGCGAGGTATATAATAATAATAAATATTACTATAATTTCAAGCATAATTATTGTAAAAAAGGTTTATTCATAAAAATGGAAACATTCCCAATTTTATCGTAAGCATAAATTAGGAAATTCGTATGAATAATATTATTGAATGCATTTGTAAAATTGCGTAATGTTCAATGCATTTTATTTATTTAAAAACGATAATTTAATAGTATTTTTCTTTACTGGATCAATGTAAGGTTAACAAGAAATATTGTTGTTTATTCCGTAACCTTTTAAAATGAAAAAAATAACTTCTAGCTTTGAAACTTTTTTCTATTATCTTTGCTTCCTTTTTGGAACATTCACGGGTGTAAGTGTATAAGTATAAGTGTAGAATACAACAATTGTTATTAATGTGTGAAGTTACTTTGTGAAATTAAAAATATAGGCTTCAACATAACATACATATCTTTCTATGCCGCTATTAACGCACGATTGAAGAAAAAGCACACCAAACAAAACAAACCTCGAGGTTAATTGTTTAGAGAGTAATGAATGAAACATAGAATAAAAATGTAAATGCCGAAGAGAAAATAGCACGCATGCAGATCGAGGGACTAGAGTCACAGCACAGAAAAAATGAAAATTGTTGAGAAAATTCAAGAAAAAATGGGAAATGATACAAAACGAGACGAGACCGCGGGACGAGAAGTCGCCATAAAAGTCGCGAAGACACTCGTGGCGCGTCGGGCATTTCCGTTGGATCGACGCAGGTTGCTGCGCCATATATGTATTATTCAATGACAGCGCGCGGTTTTTAAATATAGCTTTCTTCATTTCACTCGAAAATAGTGAAAATACACAGAGTCCATTAAAAATTGAAGATCCATTTTTTAAATTAATTAACAAATTTTCTGGAAATTGTTTTATGATTGGATATTAATCTTCATTCAAGATTAAACATGAAATCCAAATTACAAATTTAATTTCTAAAGATAAAAAAAATTAGAGTTGAAATTATTCCAACAGTTTCATTTTTAAAAACAATTCGAATTCAGATTGAAAATTTTTGAAATATTATGTTTATACAAAACGAAAACATCTGGCTAATTGGAATTTCTTACGGTAAATCAATGTTTAATAGCATATTTCACTTCTTAACTTTTTCAAGTTTTTTTTTATTCTCTTCAACTTTCGGGATGACCATAAAAAAATATTTCAAAAAATTCTTCACTCGGTCTAAGCATTTTTAGAAATATTTTTTAACTACTTTCTTTTACACTTTATTCTTTTATGGTTTTTTTATGGTTTTGACATTTTTTGTTTAATTACTATGCTGCAAGGATGTTACTTGATGTAAGAATTTTTTACAATATTTTTTTGTAATTATATTGAATGTAAAAAAAAAGAAGCAAAGATAATGGAAAAAAGTTTCAGAGTTAGAAGTTATTTTTTTCTTTTTAAAAAGTTCCAGAATAACCAAAACATTTTCTGGTTAATCTTACACCGATCGAGTAAAGGAAAATACTATTAAATTATCATTTAAAATAAATAAAATCCATTGAACATTAAGCAATTTTACAAATACATTCAATAATGTTATTCATACAAATTTCCTAATTTATGCTTCTGATGAAATTAGGAATGTCTCAATTTTTATGAATAAACAATTTTTACAATAATTATGGTTGAAATTATAGTAATAATTATTATTAAAGTGCGACTCATATGCCTCGCACGTGCGTGCCCCTTACACAGTGCGGTGCATATGCCTCGCACCCTGCAAGCACGGCGTGCCTCGAATTCCGTGCGTGAACGTGCACGGCATGCTTGATATCTGGGATTATTGAAGTCAACTCCATGTAAACCTACGATCAATATTTTGAAGAATAATATTTCCTGTAAACTGTTGAGGGGTTTAGATGCAGTTCAATAGTTAAACCCTTTTAACATTTATAATAAAATACACTAAGCATAAAGGTTCTTACGTTTGAATGAATAAGCCAATAGTTTAAACATTTACAAGGTTGCGAGTACAACCTGAAATTGTAATAACTTTCCCAAACATAATCGAAATCTAACGCCCACGTAGGAAGTTATATATTTTGCTATATTTTCAAGAATGTAGTCATGGGAAATTATTTTAATGTCGAACATCTCTTTTTTCTTCATAATAATGCATTTTGTCACATTTTGCACTTATTCGCTTATTTATTCGAACATGAGAAATTTTGATAATACTACATAAATATGAATCTTACTTACATTTAAGTTATAAATTCTATACAAAAATACTTCCATGCACTGAAAATATAGCATTCTCACGTCACTCTTGAAAAATTTTCAAACAGAAATTTAGTTTTGTATGCGAAATAAGTATACGATGATATTTATGGCCATATCGTATGATTACTCTTAAAGCTTTCTTACTTTAGCAACTAATAAGTATAATTAACTTAGCACCTCAAGATCTTACATTTTTAGTTTAAAAGTTAAGTTTGCATTTAACAAGACTAAAGTTTTATTGAAAAAAATCACTCTTTTGCAACTACAGATTGAATGTTACCATGAGGATCGATTGCCTAAATCCTCTTTTACATCCAAAACCTAATCGCAAATTTTTAATCAATCAACTAGCAAACACCTTACATCTTACCTTCACTAATAGGCTAACTCTCTGCTATGGTTAGTGCGCATTAAATAAGTGTGATGGTTGATTACTATGATGAAAATACACTAACACACAATGGAAAAGTTTTTTCGAAATATTATAATTTTAGAATGTATACAAAATATACCACTTACCTTCCATAACCAGATTTTTTACTTTTTGCATAATAATTTTTTTAATTCAAATTATTTTAAATAATTTACATTATTCAAATGCTCGCTCTCATTATCAGCGAATAAACAATTCGAATCGAATTGTTGATTCGCCATTTGATATATTCAAATATGAGAATTTCAGTTACCACGGGCTATCACTTGCTTCAGGTGTTTAGAACTTTATAGCTTTCTTATTTTTTATTCGATTTGAAAATCGCCGGTGGCGCAATGGATTGCAGTTGGATTGCATCATAGTGGTGCAATAATTGCTATTAGCGTTTCGAGGGAGCCCATTTGGGGTGCGCATATGGCGTGTATGCACACTATGTGGTGCCAGAAACATCCAGAGCTTCAGCACAATTTGCGAGTGTCTTTGCGAAATGAAGCTGCGTACCTCTGAAAAAAATGATATAAAATTTCATCGCTTTCCCATACGCTGCATGAACAAGCCGCAGACGATGAGGAGGAAGCGACGTTAAGACCAACCGCAGAAAGCTGGCATCCCCTTTCAGGGGATGCCAGGCTGATTCAGCTCGAAGGCTAAAACCGAGAATAGATCAAGAGACCTGGCATCACACACTAAACATTTCAAAGCTGCTGGCAATCAAGGAGCACATTGTGTGACAAAATATGGCTGTAATCTGATGCAAGGAATAAAATACAGAAGAGGAAGGGTAGGGTCAGGGAGAATCAACCATTTTTGCGAACCCATCACGCCTCTACAGCGATCTCAATGTTTCTCTCAAAGATCTACTCTATTCCGATGAGGTGAAGACTTTCTGCAGAGAGGTTGAGAAGATCCGCACACTGGAATTGGAGGTAGGAACTGAGAATATCATCCGCCTCAAGAAGCTTAACGACGTTCTCGTGACATCTGAGGAGCTATATCAATCAATCACTGCCGAATATATATTTTTAATTTCACAAAGAAACTTTACACATTAATGACAATTGTTGTATTCTACACTTACACTTTTTGCTGCACCATAGTAAAAATTGAAGGGGTATAAATATATAGGATCAACATCACATATTTTATTATATAAATATATATTTCCATTTCAGTTTCGGTTTCGATTTCGGTTCCTTTGGAACAGAACTAAATGGCCTATGACAAAGCCACCGAACGCGTCCTCGGGTTGCGGACAGAGGGTCCCTGTACCAAGGGTTTCTGCTGAATATGGTTCCAAACGGTGACTCTGGGATACCGGGCGACCTCTCGAAGTATGCAGCCTTATCGTTGCATGCGGGGCTCTACAAGGATAGACGAACCCTTTCCCTAGTTGCTCGTGGAAACAACAATGACACCACCAAAACTGCTACGATGCCAGCGCGCTATCCCTGTTCACCGAGGCTTTGTCGCTCGTTTGCATACTCTGTGTTGCCAAAAACACCCAGAGCTTCAGCACGTTTCGATTCAATCGCTGCGAAATCAACTTCCCTACCTGTGGAAAAACGGATATGTACCTGGAGCGCTTCCCCAACAGCTGCTTGATCATGTTGCAGCCGAAGATGAGGAAGCGACATTACGACCAACCGCGGAAAGCAGGCACCTTCTGAGAGAATATCACGATTTCAGAAAAAGAAGGAACATTAACAGGCAAGTTACGCTTAATCCCCAAGATCTGGCTGAAATGGATGCCTCCCTTAGTGGAGAAATCTCGCAAGAGTATGACCTCTGGACCGTCAATTGCTCAGTTTAATGTGCTGCGAGAGCTTTGGCTGATTCAAATCAAAGGCTCAAACCGACGATGGATCAAAAGACCAAAAGACGAGTACATCAACTGAACAAGAAAAGTGGATGGGAAAGACAGAATGCATCGCGTGTTCAATGTGTGATTGACTACATAACATCTGGTAGACCGTTCACGGAAAGGGTTCGAAAGTTCGCCCAACAACTGTGGATCTTGAATCACACACTAAATAAGTCAAAGCTGCTGACAATCAAGCAGCATATTGTTGACAAAATACGGCTGTTATCTGACGCAAGGAGCAGAATATAGAAGAGGGAGAGATGGATCAGGGAGAATCAAAAGTTTCTCGCTGACCCATCACGCCTGTTTAGTGATCACCCTGTTTCAGTCAAAAATCCACCCAAGCCGAACGAGGTAGAGACTTTTTGGAGAGAGGTATACATGATCCCGAAAACACTAAAGTTGAAAGAAGATACTGACAATATCATCCGCTTCAAGGAATTTTGTGACAACCGCATGAAATCTGATGAGGAATGTCCGTCAATCACTGCCGGAGAGGTGAAAAAAGCACTTACAGGCACGAAGAACTTTTCCGGAGCTGGACCAGATTGTATCAAGAACTTATGGTGGAAGAAGTTTACTTCTACACACGAACATTTGGCCCTCGTATTCACCTCATATTTAAAGTCGGAGACGCCCATTCCGCAATGGCTGGTCTTAGGACGCACTATACTAGTACCGAAAAAAGGCAGCTTGTCCGACCCAAAGAAATACAGGCCAATAACTTGTTTGAACACAGAGTATAAGATATTTACAGCTGTCCTAAACAACAGGATTGTTCGGCGAATTGAGCCTGTGTGGCGTGAGATGTACGAACAACGTGGCTCGAAAGAAGGTGTAGCAGGCTGTCGAGAGAACCTGGTAATTGACAGGTGTGTCTGTAAAGACGCTGCAGCCCATCAACGCGTCCTGTCAAAGGCCTGGATTGACTACCGGAAAGCTTTCGATCCAACCTCTCATAGACTTCTCATCTGTCTGTTGGAAAGCTTGAAGGTGCATCCACACATAGTGAGATGCATAGAGAGATTGATGCCTCTTTGGAAAACTAGATTTCCTGGTAAGAAGAGAAGAATTAAAAAAAATTCAGAATCTGAATTCCCATTAATACGTGAATTTTCCTCCATCGAAAGTTCCACCAACGAATAGAAAAAAAAAGCAAAACCTGTTCCTTTTAATCGACTTTGAAAAATGTAATGGAAGTGTATTGGGAGGAATTAAAAAGTGGAGGCGTGCAAAAGAAACAATAGAACGAAAGAGAATAATGTCACTTTGAAGAAGCAAAATCTAGTCCTTTTAATCGACTCAGAGAAATGTAATGGAAGCGTATTGAAAGAAATTAAAAAGTGGAGAAATTTAAAAGAAAGAAAAGAAAGAAAGAGAATAATGTCACTTTGAAGACGCAAAAGCTAGTCCTTTTAATCGACTCAGAAAAATGTGATGGAAGCGTATTAGGAGAAATTAGAAAGTGGAGAAATGTCACTTTTATTATTATCTTTTGATTGGACTTGGATTCTGCCTTATTCTTCAAAGATTCCTGTTAATTTTTTAATGGTATTTTGAAAAAGAACTTAAATAGAGCGTGTACGGAAAAACAATTATAAAACTATCGCGCCAAAAGACCGGTTGACTGGGAAAATAATATTTTACTTTTTGACATTTGAGAGACACGCTTTCTCACAACGGCCCGTTGAGTTAGACTGGCATCATAATTGTCATGTGACACGTGTGTCTGTGTGTGAAATAGACAAAAAAAGGGACAGATTAGAAGAAATTAAAATAATCGAAAATAAAGAATGTAAGTATGGAATTAAAAATAACCATAACAAAAAAATTGAAATTTCCAAACTTATGTTGCACGCGGAGGAATAGAAACCATGTAAGTGCTGGCATTTTCTGGACGGATTAGAAAGAATTAAATTAATCGAAAATGCATCATGTGAGTATGGAATTAAAAATAACTGCTCGCATTAAGAGGAATTAGAAAAATGGAAAATATGTTCGCCTGCATGGAACACAACACAACTGGCAATCGCTAAGCAAATAGAAAAGAATTGGTTTCGGAGATAAACATATTCTTTCGTTGGGAACTTCTTCCGATGAAAAATTAGCACATTCTTCTTACCGGGTTACTATCTCATCTGGAAATTATCGTGTGACAACAAACAACGTCACCTTCTAGAGGGGCGTCTTTCAGGGCGATACCATGAGCCCTTTGCTTTTTTTGCAACATGCTTCTGCATCTATCTCTCGCACTACGAAATTCTTCTGGATACCTCTGTGGCGACACTAGCCAGCGCGAGCATAAGGTCACTAATGTATTTTCTATGGGTGAGCTGAAGCTCTATGCCTCTGGTAAAGGCAAACTTCAAACTGCCATAAATATAGTCAAGAACTACACAGGAGAGATTGGGATGGACTTTGGATTAGATAAATGTGACAAAACTCATCTGAAGAACGGAAAGATTGTTGGCGTTCCCAAGGATCCTGAGCTTGTCGATATAAGTGTTATTAGACATCTTAACACTGGAGAGAGCTATACATAACTGGGCATGCCTCAAAGCAGACGTAACATCAATAAAGGAGTCACTCCGAAGCAGATACAAGCATCTTCTTTGACAGATTTGGTCTTCCGATCTGTCGGTGTTGAACAAGGTATCTGCGACTAGCATGCTTGCCGTTGTGGTTTTACTCTACTCGTTTGGGGTGGTTCAATGGACGAAGAACGAACTAAAGGCCCTTGATGTCTTCACACGTAAGATCATGCATATGCATAAAAGCTTACATATCAATTCGTCCGTTCCGCGATTATACATTTCACGCCGTCAAGGGGGACGCGTATTTCTTTACAAAGCCGTGGAGCAAGCGGCCGAAACCCTTGCCCTTAATTTTAACATTAGAAGTGAGGGAAGTTCATTACTCCATCTAGATGCTTCACTTCTCAAAGCTGAAGTGAAGAAAGCAGAAGTTTAAAAATTTTATCAAGGGCTACTCGACAAGAAAATGCACGGAAATTTCCACAGGAATGTAGAAAAACAGTCGATGTCGAAGGAGCAAACTTTGGCTTTCCTCAGATCATCAAGGCTTAATTCAGGTACAGAGGGTTTTATTTTCGCATGCTAGGACGGTGCCATTTCCACCTTAGCATAACGTGATCGCATTTAGGTCAAGAAGTTCCCAGCGATAGGTGCAGAGCGTGTCATGCACACGCTGAGTACCTGGAACACATACTATCGGGGTGTCCCACCCACGCAGGAACGATGTATATCTATTTACATAATGCAACCCTAAGAGTGCTTTATTACCATCTTTGTCGCTCTTTCGGTGTTGGCCGCGACCCTGCCCTGCCGAACGCTCCAAGGGAGATAGAGTCAATTGTCTAAAACGAGAAGTGCTAAATTTTCTGGAACTACGATTTTCGGACAGCAGTCTCCGTTGCACATTTGAGGCCTGACATTGTTCTCCAAGACTTCGAGAAACGAACTATATTCGTGATCGAATTCTTGGCCCCGTCCGAGTACAACATCACTGCCAAGGAGAAAGAAAAGGAGTAGAGGTAGCAAGACCTTAAAAGGGAGCTGCAAAGACTGTACCCAAAATATTCGGTACAAGTAATTGTCCTTGTGATAGGTGCCCTCGGAGGTGCGAAACTATCACTGTTTCATAACCTTAAAGCCATACCTGCGTGTCAAAAATATCCCAAGGCACTTGCGAAATGGATTCAGAAAGCTGTCATCCTTGGGTCACTTCCTGTCCTCAAAACACATGAGGGTTTCACCGGCCTGTCGTTGTGATTTCATCGTGTCCTGTGACCAACCATCTCACGGTTGTGAGACGCGGCCATCAGTGTGATTTACCGTGGTCCTACTGAGACCCAGTGTCATTTTTAGATGGTCGTTGCTCCCAGTGGGACCCTGCGGTGGTTGTTTAACCTTTTTTTTATTAATTCTATATAGGTGAGTATGTCACAAATTTTATTGTATTATATATTACGACAATTGATTTGTTTGGTGGATCGATGGAGCGCATTTGAAGTGCTTCGGAATAAGCCAACTGAAATTCAACAATATTAATTAGGACTCAAGATACGCGAAGAGTATCACCAGCCCCCCACGGACCAGATCCCGCGGTTAAAACCCACAGGGTTTTAACATCAGCTTTGCACCAGCCCAGCATTTTAAACTGGAAAAGTTAGCGAAAATGCTTGCTATTAGTGGTGCCATGAAGCGGATTTGAAATGCTTCAAGGTTGCGTATTTAGAAGTGATATTTACTGAAAGGGGGGGGGGGGGTAGAATGTCACCCCCCTCCTATCACTTGCAATATCTCCTACAGTTTTGTGGTGCAAAATTTTTCCTTTGTGGTGCAATGGAACGCATTTAGGGTGCTATCGGATGGGTTTGGGTAAATGCAAATAATAAATGGTAAATGTTGGTTTGTTGGTGTCATTGTTGTTCACATAAGCAGCTTCAGAATGGGCTCATTTATCCTTGTAGAGCCTTGCATGCAAGGATAAGGCTGCACACTCTGAGAGGTCGCCCGGTATCCCAGAGTCACCATTTAAGACACCTCACCCAGGTGCCACTCATATTTCGGCACGATCGTTACACCTCCGCTCGGAGGTTTTTCCTTCAAGACCATCCCTCAACAATTGTCCGCGACTGCTTGTTAATTATTGTAACTATATTCAGCTGAATTCCTTAGTAAAGGTACCCTGTATCCACAACCTGAGAACGCGTTCAGTGGCTTTATCATGGGCCCTTCGGTTCCATTGCAAGGGAACCAAAACGGAATATATATCTCGTAAGCATTTGGAGGTTTCAGGCATCCAGCCAAATGCCGACGTTTAGAAGAATTTAGGACGAAATCTATACCTTGAGTCCAAGTGCCTGGTTTATTTAGGCAATCAGAAGAATAATCAGCTATTCTTCTGAAGGCCTGACAGGTTTTAGGCAAGTTTAGGTAATTTTACAAAATAATAATAATAGTAATATTCTATGGCAGGTTTCTTCTAATTGTCTAGAACGTCTCAGGCCTGCAGAAGACTAACTGAGTATTCTTCTAAAGGCCTAATTAGACCAGGCACTTGGAGTACTACTTGATCTTACTGACTAATGCTTAACGAAGAGAATAGGTTAAATAAATTTTCACTTGTATTAGCCTTATATGTTTAGTTTTTATTTAGGAAAGAAGACTCAACCTAATTTTACAAAGTACAATCTTAACTTAATTTAAAAAATGAATCTCTTATCCTGAATAGACAAAATTTAACTTAGTTGAAACAAAAATTCACAACGGTAATAGAAGTCTTTAAACGTCGTGTTACTCATGGAAGTATCTAAAGTATGAACGCTTTTAGGCGAATCATCATCATCATCATAGTCATCATTGTCGATTTTACTTTCATCGTAATGTCTGTTAGCTGACTGATGCTAAGGAGCCAGAAACCAGTTCTTAAGAGGAAGAGCATTTTAAACTGCCCAATTTTCATTTCAATACTGAGTATGGCGATTCTACATGAAGGAAATATGGCTGTGCAATTTTTTTAGCGAAGGATATTGCAGATCTTTCAGATTATTTCAATTTCGCAATGATAATTGCGCGCCAGCCAAAAATGTTCACTCTTGTAATTAGTATCGAGCGAGTTCAAGTAGCAGAAATATTCAAAGAGTTAGACTTCAGGTTGAGCATCTTTCTGCAGAGGAATTGTAGCCCACTCCTTAAAGACAAACTGGTTTATGGGCTTCTCGAAAGAGTTGCACGTCCACGTTGAACGCGATGTTGTTGAAAACTAAGCTCTATTTCTGAAATCGTCTTTTTTATACATTTTTATTTGTCTCCACTATTATCTTACATCAACTTCTTCACGCTACCACAAAGGGACTGGTACTAAAAAATACGCTAATATGTACTTAAATTATAGCTTGCAGTTTCAGCGGTGAAATTGCCTGCAGATTAAAATTCCAAACGAACGACCACTAAGGCCTGTTTGAGAAATTCATTTTGTTTTTAAAATCAATCACACTGAAAGGAGCGTATTCTTTGAAATAACTTGTCTTCAACATTGGGTCAGGCTCTTTACCATAGTAGACTGCCTGAAAGTTTGTGATATATCTTCTACAGTAGTGCAGTAGCGGCGAAAAATTTATTCTTAGCTTCGCGAGACCGAAGTCTGGACTTCTTCCGTTCCGCGAACTCATATCGATCAACTATCCGTGAAAATCTCGGACGCTTGTCATTTTATAGTGAGGCTGAGATTTTGAACACTGGAGAAATTTTGTAGTTTTTGTTTGAAATTAAAAGATATAAGGAGAAGGTTTCTTTTCAATTCATTTAATAATTGGAAACTCAGATACTTATCCTTTACATCATATTATCGAAATCATATTATCTCAGAAGCAAATTACTGGGTTCAGTAAATCAAAGATGAATTGTCTATGGAGCTTAAACAAATCCCAGAATGACCATAAAATTTTATTCACTTTGGACCGAACAAGCAAGTTAATAGCTGAAATCATTGAAGGAAGAGGACAAACACAAGATGTTTGATGAATTTCACTACTAGTAAACAGTGCACTAAGTTTGTCGAGAAAATGAGTCAATTTAAAATCTGAATTTATTAACTTTAAAGTAGAAAATCCAAGATTAAAGAGAATCAAGCTTATAGATAGGTTTAAGGAATCTTGGTACGATCAAAACAGAAATAAGCAAAAAAAGAAGCAGAAGACAGAAATGGTGGAATTAAAAAGAACAAATTGATAAACAGAACGAAAATCGATCAACAATATTAGAGGCTGAATTAACTAAGTCCTCGCAAATAGGATTTAAATTATTTGAATCGATAAACGAACATAAGGTCAGAAATACTGGATTCATTCATAGATGTCGATACGAGGGATAGTTTAATTTTAGACGAATTTATAATTAAAAATTGCACGTTTTACAATTTTTCCTTTTTCGTAATGCACAATCAATCAATTTTCAATTCCAGGTTCCTGACTTTGAAAGGTATGGCACCAACGTTTATACTTGGTAGCGATCTCTTTAACAGAGTATAGTAAAATCATTGATAGTCGCTTTTATGAATGAACTTCCCATTCACGAATGATTTTTAAAATAAAGTAAAATACATTCTCACATTTTAGACACAATTAAATTAGAAATGTTACAATGTAAATTTGAATCTCTCTCGGGCGTAACACGTGCGGCATTTTCACTTGACAGAAGAAAGTCATCATTTAGTAGTGGATAGTCTAAACTGAGATAGTGTTGTGACACGTTTAAGGCTCTTTCAATTCGAAAAGAAAAACGATATGATGAATAAGACTCTAGGTCACAATATTTATTCGGAGTAACCCACCATAGTCTCTCAATTGAAGCTATGAAACTAATTGATTATAGCTTATTATTGATTAATTTTAATTAATTTCAATCAATTATAATATGAATAGCTAAAATTAAATTATCTAGATCGATTTGGACATACGTTTTAAATACGACAAATCAATTCAAAGCACCATCGGAAGAGTCAGATACAAGGGACTCATAAAAAATGGAGGGAAATGAAAGAAGTTTACCTCAAAAAGAAGATCATGCTTAATCGAACACAGAACCATTAATTAGCGCAAATGGTTTATTGATAAATGGGGAAGATTTTAATCAGTTGTAAATCGAAATAAATCCAGAGGATTTAGAAGTCGATCGAATTATAACCAGCATTCAAAAATTGCAAACTGAGGTCATGCAAACAATAGACAACCATCATTATACATTAAAGGTCAAGTAGAAACGAAAGAGCGAATTGTTATATTCGCTATAACACTAAATAATTGTGTATTCGCTGCGTTTTAACAAATTTCGAGCGGGAGGTTTGACGCCGAGAATGATTATGTGCATTCCATGGGTTTCCCACTCCCCTGACCAAATGTCCAGTCATATGCGTGTACTTCTAATAAAGTTGGATGCAGCCCCGGCTTAGCATTGGGTGTGATTAACCCGAATCCGCGAAAACAATTTTGTTTCCACAAACAAAAGCTGAAATAAGGAATACGCTCCGCAGCTCAAGGTTGCCAACTTGCACTAAACATTACCCTAAAATTATTTGGGTAACCTTCCTGAATAGTATACAACGGTTTTGCGCGAGATTTAAATGTGAAAGACCAGGATAAGTCGTCTTTCATGCACCAATGCTCGCTGTACCATATATGACTCCGTGGGCGGATTCGGGTTAAATTCATACAGTGATTCTAAGCCCACCTTAGTAAAGAAAAATTTTCACAGTTCCATGCCCAATGAAGTGGAGTTGTCTAACGGTTCATGCTAAAGGACTTACATGATACATTAACAACGTGAGTGACACGTATTTAGACCTCTGTTTCACCTGGGTTTCAAAATAAAAAGGCTTAGTACGATAGATTTTAATCACAGTGATACGGGACCTAAATGGACCAGTCTTACAAGACAATAATAATAATAATAATAATAATAATAACACTCAATAAGAAAATCGAACAGCGCGAACACCTTTGTAAAGAAATGTGTGAAGCTCAAGGCAAATACCTCGGAGAGCATATTGTTGATATCAAAGAAAAAGTTAAGATTTTCAAAAAACCACGGATGAAATCTGCTACGAATGTAAAGTTCCATGGCTAAAACATTATCCAATGTCTAAGTTTTCAGGCTATACTCATGAAAGACCGATGATATTTTTGGGATATTTGAAACAGTATCGCAAGGCCTTAGACGCAAGAAAGAGCGACTTCCCCTTTTTATTAAGATCATGTTCAGAAGGAAAAGACAGAGAATGTTGGAATCTGGTTCAAGATATGAATGTTGATGAATTCACTTTCCACGATAAATTTATTTTAAAAATTGTGTAATGACGATGTTAGATTTGAAATTGGCAAAGACCTTCATCAAGGATTTCATAGTGAAGGAAAACTAACTAGATCAAAATATGCAATTAAACTTATAAAAAATGCGATAGATCTTATTCCACTATTATCTGAATCAGAAATTCTAACTTGCTCATCTAGACATTTCAGTGAGGAACTTAGAGCAGCATTTTTGGTACGTAACATGAAAAGCTGCGGATAGTTTATAATCATTATATAATAATAAATAATCATATAATAATGAATAATTATAAACGAAATCAGGATTATCCTGAAGATAATCAAAATAATATCGTGGGAATTATAGAACGCGAAATAACGGAAATTTTTAAGGAAATCAGAATCCTAATGATGATAACAGACAATATCGACGATTCCACTACATACAGCTCCAACTTCTTTTTACTCCGCATACAGCTCCAAAAGTATAGGGAATCAATGTATTTTAGAGTGTGTACGGAGCGAAAGGATCTTGGAGCTCTCTGTAGTGGAGCCGTCGAAATCGAGAAAATTACTATCGTGGTTGTAACGATAAAGACATTATCTTTGTTAGATCCAGCGATCAACCGCAAAATTAGGAACAAAAAAAATTGGTTTAACGATACCAATGGTTCCAATAATATCGGTAAAAGAGATAGAGACGGTCCGTTCTATTTTCATAATTTAGAATTAAATCAGAATTAAATTAGAATGAAATTAGAGTGAGTTATGAATTTTTTAAATTAGAATGTGCAATTTTTATTATAAGGACTCTGAACTTTATCTTTCGAAGAAGGCCTTGTTGTGCGAAGGAAGTTTTCGGTTTTGATTTTGTATTTAAGGAAAATCCAATTTATACATGCCCTATGAGCGGGATTTTCTAATAAACTTGAGATCATAAAAAAATTACGCATTCATCTCTCTCTTGAGTGAATCCACAATTCATTGATTTTCTTTTTATTATGATTAAAATGTATATATCTATTTTGATCAAGTTTGATTGTAAAATGGTTAGGGCTATTTTTTAATGTCCTGCCAGTATTGCAATTAATATGTATTGTTGGTTACAATTTACGGAACAAGGCACAGTAAACGCAAATCGAAGGGATTTCTGCTGTGATAGTCAATATCATTGAGATGAGTTTGAGATGCAACATTACTATTACTAAAAATACACATAATTTTTAGTAAATTTAACACCTTTTTATTAAAATTAGCTAAATGCAGTCATAATTAAAGACAGAATATTAGTAAACACGAAAATCGATCCCCGGTTAGAAAATGATAATGTATGAAGATGCTGATCTGAAATACTTATAGGGTGGTGTAGAAAATGGTGCACATAGGAGAGGAAACAATAGTTTCAAATAATGTTAATCCATCATGTGGGTATCAGGAACAGAATAAGAGCAGCATTATGACTAGACAAACCCAAAAAAGGGAAATGCCGCGACCAGATACAAATAGACAAAGTCGTAGTTTAGAATTAGATTCAGAAGAGATTAATTTCAGGTGTAACCGCGATGATTCGGGAAACTTGCAAGCTCAGATTTGGTCGAGTGCTGTACGATAGAGACAAATCTGGGGCCAAATCATGTTAAAAAACTTCTACGATTAGATATACGACTACGCCAGTAGTGGACACCAACATTGTAGGTGAAACCG
>CAKNWW010284469.1:0-10934 GCA_932074435.1 Andricus kollari | reverse complement strand
AAAAAAAATCACTATGCTTCCTTGAGTAAAATTGCCTTTAGATTCAGTCAGTTACTCATTGGCTCAATTACTCAGTCAGTTACCGAAATAAATTATAAATAAATCAGGGATCCGAAAAAGGCTTTCGTTCTATGTCGTTCTCCATCTAATTTTTTTCAAAAAAAACTTTGCTTCGTTATCCTTAGATTTGGACTGAATTAGATAAATCCCTGGAATTATATTATGATTAGATCGAAATTACTTTATTTAACTCACAGTAACCAAATAAAAAGAAAGTTTCGTTCAGATCCTTGAAATAAATTAACGCAAAGTGTAGCAAAAACTTTTGAACCCCATACTCAAGTTGAAGAATTTAGGTTAATGATCGACTTTATTGAATATTATAACTGGGGTCGCTAATTCAGGTAAAGGAAAGGAAAACTCCCGTGAATTGTCAGTAGCAACTAAAAGACGGATACGTTAACCACAGCACCACGTTAAAATTTTTTTCAAAATGTGTAAAATATTTTCATCACAACGATAAGATGCAATGAACGTTTTCTGAGAAATATTAAAGAAGATCGATCTGGATATTCTAAATTCACACATTAGTAAGTTTAAGAAGTTACCTATTGACTCTTTGGGAAACAACGCATTAGAATCAGTTTCAGGATTTGCTCTCATCAAAGGCAGAGGAACAACGCGTCTACGTGACAAGGTATGCCTATCTTTCTGTTCCTCGTCGATGTCGTCCACTTCGTATTTATTAGTTGTAGAATTAAAACTAACTACTTCAGCAAGTATCCAGTTCTCTTCTTCCTCTGATCCCTTTACTAGAGCCGCAACCATATCTCCCATCTGTAATTTAAACAGCAATTAAATAGAATGTCAAGCAAAACATTTTCAAATGAAACTAAATCTTTCTTATCTTAATTATAGAGGAGTCACGGTAGACCTTAAAACTGAAAAACTTGGAAACCTGGCGGCGTTCCACCGATTTTAATTAAACCTTTTGCATTGTTTTGCTAAAGATGTGGAAGTCCTAAAAGGACTTCCGTTTCCGGCATGAAGGTGTTTGGTAGCGGTGATTCTGTGTTGCTGATTTTAGTGAATTACAGTGAGATTTGAGGTAAGTTAATTGGCAGAGTGTGAAGGAAGGGTTTTTGAAGTGAATGATTGAATGTTGAAAATAACGGAAGTGAAGAAGTGAGTGATATTTCGAGCGTTTGAGTCTGTTTTGGGTAGCCTGATGGGTTATTTGTGTGACGTGTGGAGCAGGGTGGGGAGACCGGTGCAACCCAGTAGCAGAGCCGGGGCAGGATAGGTAGAGAAAAACACGGAAGAAAAGAAGGTAGCAGGTTGAGGTAGTAGAGTGGCGACAGAAGTTACGCAAGTTACGTAGGGCGATACACGAGTATTATTAAATCAGTTTAATGGATAGCGGGAACTCGGACGAAGAAGTGTTCTGTATGCCGAAGCGTGAGGAAAAAAGGGGAAAGTATAAAAAAACGGTAGAAAGGCAGAGATTGAGGGCGGAGAGTTTTGGTTGAATCGAAAGGTTTGTGAATAGGAAGAGGGACATGGCGGAGGGAAGAAGTAGTGAGGATAAGGTAGAAGCAGGATCCAATCTAAAAAATGAGAAAATGTACCTAACGCCACCGGGGAAAGACCCAAATGGAGCGGGGGAGAAAAATAAGGGGAAAGATGAAGACAAAGTGGAACACAGAGGGCCAACAGAAGAAAATTCACAGCTAGATGAGACGCGTAAGATGATAATAGAAGTAATGGGGATTTATGAAGAAAAGCAGGAAAAACGGGGAGAGGAAATAAGGAAGGAAATTAGGCGGGAAATGGCCGAACTTAGGAAAGAAATGAGGAAATGGGAAGCAGTCAGGGAAAAGTTAAAGAAAAGGATGCAGACGTTGGAGCAAAGACTAGAAAAGCAGGAAGTACCTTAAAAAATGGAAGAGGAGTTGGAAGGTAGAATAAAAAAAATAGAAAGCTCAAACTGGGTGTTTGGAGGTGGGGAGAGTAAGAATGAGGAGAAGGAAAGGCTGAGAAAAATAGAAGAAAGAATAGAAAAGAAAGAGAGAGAAGAAAGAAAATGAAGCATGGTGATAAAGGGTCTAAGATTAGAAGGGAAGGAAGTCAAGGAAGGAGTGGAAGATGTGCTAAAAAGGATAGATGCTAAAGTAGAGATTGAGGAAATGCGAAGTATAGGAAAGGAAACGCGAAATGGAGAAAAAATGGTACTAGTGAAACTAAAGGAATGGGAACATAAAAGGGAAGTGATGACAAAGAAGAGGTTGTTACATGGAAGCTCGGAGAGAATAGAGGATGATTTGACATGGGCAGAAAGGAAGATGCAATATAAGTTAAGGGGATGGGAAAGAGTAAGTGGAAGTTTACCAAGGGGTTACAAATGGCAAGTTCAAAATGCAATAAGGAAAAATAAAAAAGGCAGCGCAATGGGAGGATTAGTGATGGGACTAAGGAATTAATGTGTAACAGGGAAGGATAAGAAAGAGAGGAAAGAGCAAAAAGAAGGAATAATAGTAGAAGAGGTAAATTTGGGAGGAGAGAAGTGGAAAATAGTGGGGGTTTATGTGAACGGTGATATGCAGGAGAATGTAGAGGAGATGAGGGAACTGATGGAAGAAAATAAGCAAGAGCTTAGGCTCATAATAGGAGGAGATTTCAATGCGAGAACAGGAGATAGAGGAGGAAGGGAATGGGATGGAGAGAGAGGAAGAAAATGCAAAGACAGGATACTAAATGAGGAGGAAAAGAAATTGTTAAAGAGTCTAGGGGAGATGGGATGGTTCATTCTAAACGGAAGTGTAGAGGGGGATAAGGGAGGGGAATATACACGTACAGAAGGAAAGAGGGGAACAGTAATTGATTACGTGCTAGTGGAAGGCGAAGTACGAGAAAAGGTTAAGAAACTAGAGGTAGGGAATTATATAGATTTGGATAACTTTCCCTTAATAGTGAGAGTAGAGGGAGAAATGAGTAATAACTATAAGGCTAAAAAGGAAGCAAAAGTAAAAAGACAAGGAAGAGGGGATTGGTCAATGGAAGGTAAAGAACAGATTAGGGAAAAAGTAAGGAATATCAAAATGGGTCAAGGAAATGTAAACGAGGAAATGGAAATAATGATAGAAGAAATAAAAAGAGTATTAGAGTGCACAAGAAAAAAAGAAGTTAGTAAAGGAGGGGATAGAAGTGGATGGGATGAGAAATGTAAACAGAAGAAGAAGGAAGTGAGGAGAGCTAGGACTGAAGAAGACGTTTGTAAGGTGGTAAATAGAGAGAAGGAAAAGGAAAAGAGTAAACCAGGGAGGGAATTGTCAAGGAATTAGGAATGATGAAAGATGGAAAGGCACCTGGTATAGATGAGATTCCAAATGAAGTTTGGAAATATGGGGACACAGAATTAGAGGAATGGACATGGATAATGTACAATAGAGTATGGAAAGGAGAGGGGTGGCCAGAGTTATGGAAAGAATGAGTAGTGATACCAATAGTGAAGAAAGGCAAAGGAGAGGAGGTTAAAGATTATAGAGCAGTGAAACTAATGCCAGCATTGTATAAAGTATATGTGACTGTTTTATCGGAGAGGTTAAAGAAAGAAGTTAAGGAAAAAAAGATGGAGCCTCCGAATCAGACAGGGTTTAGAAAAGGGAAGGGGGTGATGGACAACATGTATGTTCTGAACTATCTAGTAAATAAGAGGATTAAAAGGGAGAAAGGGGCAATTATAGCAATTTTCGTGGACTTAAAGGCGGCGTTTGACTCATTAGACCGAGGCGAGATAGAAAAAGTTATGGTAAAAAAGGGGATACGAGAGGGATTTATATAGAGATTATTGGAAATTTTTAGTTGATGAGAGGAGTAAGGCCAGGGTGTCCTCTATGCCCACTTTTATTTAATATATTAATATCAGACTTGGAAGAAGAAATGAAGAGAAAAGGGTGGGGAGGAGTTAGGACAGGGAACGAAAAGATATACACACTGGCATACGCGGACGATATAGTGTTGATGGCACAGGATGAAGAGAGGATGGCGGGCTTGATTACTTGATTGGAGAAATACTTAGATGGAAAAAAGTTAAATTTAAATGTAAAAAAAAACAAAGATAATGAGTTTTAGAAAAGGAGGGGGAAGAAAGGAAGAATGGACTGGGAGATGGAAGGGAATACAATTAGAAGTGAAAGAGTTTAAATATCTGGGATATACCTTGCAAACAAATGGAGATCATAGTGCTCATATAAGAGAAAGGATAAAAAATCAGCAGGGGTAATGAAACACATATGGGAAATAGGAAAAAGAAGGTTACAACAAAATTGGAGAAGGAGAATGTGGTTATTTGATACGCTGGTATGGCCAGTATTAGGCTATGGAGAAGAAATATGGGGATGGAAAGAAAGGAAAGAGATTGACAGTTTACAAGGGAGTTATATAAGGTGGATGCCAGGGATACACTGGAGGACGCCGGGATATATAGTGAGAGGAGGCGCAAAAGGATAAATTAAGCACGAGATAGGAAGAAGAAAGGAGGGAGTTCTTTAAGGCTAGAGATATAGAAGACAGAACTGGAGTAAACTATGAAGAAGTGGAAAAAGGGGAGAGGGAAATACAATTAATAGAAAAATGGGGGATGACTGAGGAATCAAAATATAATAAATGGTATGAGATAATAAAAAAGGATCGAGTACCAAAGTATTTAGAAACGGGATGGGGAGAGAAAGGATTGACCATAATAGCAAGATTTAGATTGGGAAATGAGGTAAGGGCAGGGATGTATTGGGAAGATAAAGAGAATAGTAAGTGCAGAATATGTGAATGGGAAGAGGAAACATGGGAGCATGTATTGGAAGGATGTAGGAGAGGAATGAAAAATAAAGGAAGCTGGCAAGAGAATGTGGTAAAAATTCTAGGGGAGGATGGTTTGGGGGAAAGGTGGATGAAGGATTTAGAGGGTGATAGGGGAGTGAATGAGAAAAAATGAAAGAATGGATGCAAAGAAAATGGCAAAATGGAGGTACAAGAGGAGTGAAAGAAAAGGGAAACGAAAGTCGCTTAAATTAGAAGCGCAAAGATTTGCAAGTAATGGTTATGTGATAGCTTAAGTAGATTAAGATGCGTTTGCGTGATCGTGCTCTCTCTCCCTCTCTCGCTCACTCGTTCGCTAACACGTCACAAATCGCGCTATCCTCAAAAATAGAAATAAGGATCTAGATATAAGATTTTCTGTAAATAGGTGTAAATAACTGTAAATAGTAAGGATAAGATTTAATAAAATAAGCAGACGGTCACATTTTTTTCAACATTTATAAAAAAAAAATTAAAAAAAAGCTCAAAATAAATTATTAATATTTTCCATACATATTGTTTCAGGTATTGGTAGTTGACATAAAATAAGTTGGATTCGAAATGAAGGATGAAACCACCCTTAAATCCAGCAAAACACCCCCCAAAAAATGTTTTTTGGCTTCATTTTGGAAACGGTTCATCAGAAAAAAATGATTTTTTAAAGAAAAATAGTTCTTACACTTTAAATAAGAATGCATATACGATTTATTTCTCTGTGGGTCATACTTTCTGAGTAATCAATTCTCAGAGTAGGGGGTGAGTTGTACCGCGTAGGTGGCACGGTCCTTCCGCAGCTCATATTTCGAAATGGGGTCATTTCTGGATAAAAGTGTATATAACTAAAGTTGTACAAAATTTTCCTTTATACAATTTAAGTCTTACACATTTTCCTCGAAAAATTATCTTGTTTCAAGGTATGAGCTATGGAAGGAGCGTGCCACCCGCGAAGTGAAACTCACCCTCTAGTTTGAGGGTTGATTACTTAGCAGGTATGACCCGCAGAGGAAAATTCATACAAGCATTCTTATTGTGAATTGTAAGTACTATCTTTCTGAAAAAAATTATTTATTTCCGATGCACCATTTCCAAGAGAAACGTCAAAAACCATTTTTTGAGGGTGGTTCATTCTTAATGAAACGATTGGAAATTTAGCAATTGCTTCAAATTGTTACATTATATGGTAAGGAATGATGATACATGAAAATAAATTAATAGTTATACAAAAATGCAATATAAAGAAACGATATTTATTGATAAAGGTCAATAAAAATTACAAGAAAAGTTGGTACAGTTACAAGCCACAAGCAGATGGAGTCAATCATTGTTTGTATGTAAATGCGTTTTTCTTTATTTCATATACAAATAACACTATTTCGCACGTAAAGTCGAAAAGTTATTAGTAGTAATACATAATTTTCTAGTTTTCGTAATAATATTTATAACGAGGTAATATATACATATCCGAATCCTATAACGGCCGGCAAATAAAGAGAAAATGTTGAAATAGAATAGGATGATAGAAATAGAAATGAACGACGTCGAAGACGAAGATGTTTCTCTAGATGTTCAGGAAAGTTAGTTCACTTCTTTCTCAAAAATTGAGGCAAGTAAACTTCAATTATGCTAAGTCCAATTTTGGACGTAATGCAATTTTCTTCTGCAATCATACTTTCTACCTTTTTTGTACACACACTTCAGTGACAAAAGTAATGTCTTGAAATTTCAGAGCATTCCACATAAATTAATATGAAATAAAGAAAACCGCATTTACATACACCAAAAACAATGATTGACTCCATCTACTTGTGACGTGTAAAAACTTTTCTTGTAATTTGTATTGAAATTTATCAATAAATATCTTTTACTAACAAATTTTTCAATTAATATTTTAGTTTACATTTTTGCATATATGTATGTTTTCTGCATGATTATTTAATTATAATCCTTGCTTTCAGCTTCACCACATCAGTACATTTGAAAACTGTTTGCATTAAAGGTGAGTTTCACTTCGCGGGTGGCACGCTCCTTCCATAGCTCATATCTTGAAACAAGATGGGTTTTCTAGGAAAATGTATAAGACTTAAATTGTATAACGGAATATCCTGTACCACTTTAGTTATATAAACTTTTATCCAGAAACGATCCCATTTCGAAATATGAGCTACAGAAGGAGCGTGACACCCGCGCGGTACAACACTCTATTATTCTTTTCAAAAAAATCGAGGGCAATTCTTATCTAAGAAATGTTAAAACCATTTTCTTAAAATAGCCTTTTGTGGGCTCTTTATTAAATATAATTGAAAGAAATCAATAAATATAACATCAGGCTTATAAAAATGACATTACTAGTATTAGAACATTTTATGTACAACTATAAGTGGGCCATTTTAAAGTTTTTTTTTTTGTTTAATCAGCTGCGCGACCATTTCAGCGATTCAGCTGGCGATTTTTTTCCTAATAGGTGTGCAAAAACCCCCATAAAAGAAGTACACTGGGCTCGCGATTTACAAGGGGGTTTCGAGTTTGAACTCAATAGCCTTGATGGTAAATCGGGGTTCTCCGAACCGTGAACTGCGCAACTTCGCTGACCGTGCCAGCCCCTCTCTCTCGCCTTCTTCGACAACCTCAACACCGAATGCAACGGTATATCAGGTTCCGGTAAATCGAGGTCCAGTGTAATATATTTTTTTAATCATAAATTTAGGTACATTTAATTTTCGTTAATTTTACTTTCAATTTCAAACCTGCATAAACTAACTTATGTCAAAAACTAAAAAATGACCATCTTCAAAGTTGCTTATATATTCACAAGATTTCACAAAACTTGAGAGCTGCCAATTTCTAATTTTAAAGTTCAGCGATCACAATTTTGTATAAAGTAATCAGATATAGCATACTAAAAAAATTTATGAAAGTAATTTTAGTGAATTCTTTGTTTTGCTTTTACATGAAAATATAGAAGGCTAAAACGCCACTTTTCATCAAATTTACTATTTTCACATCGTTTTATTTGCTATAGTCCAATCTCGATATGTGAATATTACATGCAAATTCATATATTTAACCTTGTATAAAAAAAGCATCCGAGGATTTTCTGTGCATTTTAACTTTTGAGGTACAGTACATTTTTTTAATTACCTGTATTTTCACGGTTTCCAACATTTATTTTGAAAAATACTGCTTTTATATAAAAATATTCAACAAAGAAATTGGGTATTTCGTGAAAATACAACTTTTTTGTGCACAACATTGTTTGATAGAAAAAATGAATTATACCTTGAAAAGTATCCACTGAAGAGAAACATATTGTGCATAGAAAATGTAGGTCTCGATAAATCACACATTTGTTCTGCAAACATTTTATCTTGTGGTCAACAGTTCAAGAGTGACGCTAGGTTTTAAGATGAAAATAAAAAGTTTTTGTTAGTTTTTCTAATTTATGAAGAAAGTTGCTGAACTTTCATAATGCACTCTTATAACAGGCTAAAAGATCTTCAAAAACTACATCTGCTTTGTGCTAAATTCACATAATAATAAACACGATTTTTTTATTTTATCTAAATCGATAAAATGCGTACGTGTCAATAAATTTAATTTTTAAAGAATAGAGGCAATTTGCCCAACTGTTTTTCGTAAGTCATTAGTGAATAAATAACTTTGGTACTTCTCTGGGTCAGAATCATGTCACATGCGGCAAGTCACATTTCTGGCAAAACACATTTTCGACATGTCTCATATGAGGCAAGTTACATTTGCGGCATGTCGCATTTGATTTATGTCACATTTGCGGCATGTCACAGTCGTGATAAATTACACTGTGGCAACTCTCATTCGGAAAAATTTGAAGTCGATAAGAAATTATCAAAAAATAATGGTTTGACTTAAATTATAGGTTTAACCAATTTGCCTAGCTGCGAATGTGACACTCCGCCATGTGCGTATATATCAATAAATTTAATTTTGAAAGAATAAGGGTAATTTTCCCAATAGTTTTTAGCAAGTGATTACCGACTTAATAACCTTAATGCTTCTTTATTACATTAAATAAACATCAAATCTGAAATTGTTTTCTAAACACTCTTAAAAAAAAATACCACAAAAAAAAAAGAAATTTAAGAATTTTATACAATCAACATTGACTTTTTTCTGGAATCGTATTGATTGTAGAGAAAAATGTTTAACGCAAAATAGTTTTAGTTTTTTCACTTCTCTTCTATCTCATTCTCCTTTCACCATTTTTCCACATACATTCTTTCAATCTTTCTCATTCGCCCCTCTAGCCCTCCAACTCATTTTATGCACTCCTCACCCATTCCATCCTCCCCTAGAATCTTTACCACATTCTCTTGCCAGCTTCCTTTATCTACCATTCCTCTCCTACATCCTTTCCATACATGCTCCCATGTTTCCTCCTCCCATTCACATATTATTATTAATTGTCTTTCCCTGTCCTATATGTCCAATTCTTCATAGCTTACTCCATTCCCCTCTCCTATATCTCTAGCACTAAAAACTCCTTCTTTCTTCATCCTTTCTTCCACCTCCTTCAAACACTTTTTCAGTAACTCACTTCCCTTTCCCTCCCTTAGCTTCATCTCAAACTGAAATGCCCTCTTCCCCGCTCTAGTACTTAATTTATCCCTTTGCGCTTCTTTTCTCACCGTATTCTAGGCGTTTTCCAGCCTACCCCTATCTTCCACCTTATATACCTTTCTTATAAGCTCTCAATCTCTTTCGTTTCCTTCCACGCTCCATAACCTAATATCGGCCATACCAGCGTATCAAATAACCACATTCTCCCTCTCAATTCTTCTTTTAACCTTCTTTTTCCTATTCCTCATATCTCTTTCATTACACCTGCCACTTTTTGTTATCCATTCTATTATATGAGCTCTATGATCTTCATTTATTTGCAAGAAATATCGCAAATAATTAAACTCCTTTGCTTCTTCTAACTTTACTCCCTTCCATCTCCCAGTCCATTCTTTCTTTCTTCCCCCTCCTTTTCAAATCTCATTATCTTGGTCTTTTCTACGTTTAAATTCAACTTTTTCCCATCGAAGGATTTCTGCAATCCTGTAATTAAGCCCGCCAACCCTTCTTGATTCTTTGCCATCAACACTATATCGTCTCCACCAGTGTATATATCTTTTTCTCTACCATCCTTTTATCTTCATTTCTTCTTTTAAGTCCACGAATATTGCTATCATTGCCCCTTTGTCCCTTTTAATCCTTTTATTTATCAGATAATTCAGAACATATATGTTGTTCATCACCCTCATTCCTTTTCTAGATCCTGTCTGATTCAGTGGTTTTATCTTTTTTTCCTCAACTTTTTTCTTTAATCTCACCAACAAAACAGTTATACATATATACTTTATACAATGTGAACATCAGCGACACACCGTATAATCCTTAGCCTCCTCGCCTTTGCCTTTCTTCACTATGGGTAACACTACTCCTTCCTTCCATAACTCTAGCCACCCTTCTCCTCTCCATACTCTATTACACATTATCCATGCCGATTCCTTTAGTTCTGTCCCTCATATGTCCAGACTTCATTTGGAATATCATCTACACCAAGTGCCTTTCCATCTTTCATTATTCCCAACACCTTGCCTATTTCTTCCCTTGTTATGCCCTCTTCCTTATCTCTTTCTCTACCATATTTTCCTCATTTCCTAACTTTTCTCTCTACTCCTAGCAAATCCATAAAATTTTTGTTGGCTCTACCATCTCAATATCCTGGTTTACTCTTTTCCTACTTTTTTTCTCTCTATTTACTACCAGTCAAACCACTTCTTCCGTCCTAGCCTTCTCCGCCTCTTCCTCAAACCTTTTATTTTCCTTCTCTTTCTTTTGATCCTACAACTCAGTATACTCCTTCTTTTTTCTCCTATATTCTTACCCACTACTTTTCCCTTTTCTCCATTTTCCTAATTCCTTTCTGACCTTCTTTTTCTCTATTCCCTCCTTCATTAACTTCTTTTTTGCTTGTGCATTCTAATCATCTTTTTATTTCTCCTATCGTTATTTACATCTCTTCGTCTACATTTCCCTCTCCTATTTTGATATTCCTG
>CAKNWW010284440.1:0-12688 GCA_932074435.1 Andricus kollari | reverse complement strand
GCCAGTGCTGGGTCGTATCTAACTTCGCAGTTGGGTAGACGTTTGAAGACTTCGAACAAAAAATGTAGAAGATTTTCAAGAATTTTGAGAGGTTTCAAGATAATAAAATTTTCTTAAGATTCCAGGGTAAAAATCAGTTTATATTTTATTTAAAAAAAAAAATAATTTTTAAAGAAAATTGAAAAAGATTTCAAAACATTTCATAAACTTTCTAAAAATGTAGACAATTTTTAAAAATAATTTAAGGGAATCGGGAGTCATCGTGGCTCAGTTGGTATAGTGATTGTCCTATTATATGTTCCAATACTGCAGCCTTGGCAGCCACGCTGGCGCGGGTTCGATTCCCTAAGCAGGAAGCGAGGTTGGACGTGCTTTCTGAAAGCTTCGCTTCTGTCCCTGGGTATAATACCTCACAGATACCCTACAGTTTATAATTAACCCTACACAGTACAGTCGCTAATGACCCTGGCAGTTGATGCGACTATAAACATTCAACTAATAAAATTTAAGGGAATTTTGCAGAATGTAGCAGAATTTTATCAGAAAATCATAAACTTTTCTTAAGATTTCGGGAAACATTTTCAATGAAGTTTTATTTAAAAAAATTAATTTCAAAAGATTTCAAAAAAAGCTTCAATATATTTTGTGAAATCTCGAAAGAAATCTTGATGCTTCAATGTTTTTGGAATAATTTAAGTCCGTTGAAAAGATGTTTGAAAATTCGTCTCTTTTGCTGGAAAGGCCGTAGCAGGATAAGCATGGTCTGGGTGCCCCCGCTCGGATGTGATCCATATTGATATTGGGGGTAAGTGGCTACTCTTATAAGAAAAATTTACCCCAAGTATCAATTCAAAAAAAAAAATTTGTTACAAAAGTTATAAACAAATTTTGAAAAATAAATTTTTCTCGAAAACCGCTTGACCGATCTTGTTGGTTTAAATATATGTTATAGAGGGTACTAAATCGGTTCTGAAAAAAATTCACGAACCAATTCTGTTGGTTATAAGCTCTCTAAAAATGAATCAGTGAAATTTCACTGATTCTCAGTCAAATTTCACTGATTGAAATCGTGAGAATGTAGTCACTGAGAATCAGTGAAAAGCTACTGATCCATTCAGTGAATTTAATATTACTGATTAGATCAGTGAAAATAACTAAATACATACATACATACATCCATACATACATATCAACGGGATCGACAATGGAGGTTAGGTTATTTATTTTATTTATAATCGAGTGGTCAACAACTCGTGAAGTCAGGTGTACACCTGTGCTGAAGTCACTGGCGTGAAGTCTCTTGAATTCACATGAAGACACGGAAATCACTTGAAGTCAGTGTACACTCCATCGGTCGAGCTGTGAACTCCTCGGTTATGATCTATTATTTATTACTAACTTCTAAATACTCGTTCTTTTATTTTCGGAAATCACCATTATAATGACCCACTGAAATAACGTAAAACTACACTTTGCACTCTAAATAAATTATATATTTTAGCTTGCGCCAATAATAGTTGAAGCGAACCGATAAACCGACGATTTCGTCTGAGCATCTCGGCGCGACCTTCGGTGGTTTTCGAGTCCTCATTACGTCAGACGTGTACATATCAACTGATAAAAATTAACCTTTTGCGAATTAAATATCGCACTCAAAGGAAATGTAAAACAGAATAATAATTTTTTTAATCCACCTTGACAGTTGATATTTCGCAAGGAAGATGAAACAAATGCTCTTTAGTATCAAATTTAATTATTTTAATTGACAACTTCCTAACTGAATTAATCAGTGAAAACAATCATTGGGTGTATCAGTCATTTTAGGTTCACTGATTTATTTCTATGAAAATTTTAACTGATTGACCCAGTGACAAGGTAAAAACCACTGATTTTTCAGTGAAGACCTACACTACTGATTGATTCAGTTAAAATTTCACTGATTCAGTTTTAGAGAGAGGAGATAAAGAAAATATTAAATTTTTTAAATAATTGATTTTAAAGGAAGTGCTTTTGGTACACCAACCATTTTTCCCCTACGTGGTGCTCATATGCAAGGTTGCAATATATGTTTTTGCGGAAATGATTGGAGCATTACTTCATAGTTTAAAAAAAAAATTAAAACTACTTGTTGGCTTATGACTCAATAATTTATACGCAATAGTGTAACTAAAACCAAATGCACATTTTCTCGTAAATTTCCCACTCACAGTGTCAATTGACTATTAGTAGATAAAAAAATACTTCTCTTCGTTTACTGCTGACATTCGCCAAACTAATTTGATGTTTGCCCAGGATGGACCACGTGGAGATCGTCAGTCAGATTAACATACCTTACTTTATATACACTATATACAACTATATACATCCTATATTAATAACTTAAAAAAACATATATACTATATAGTGTATATAGTGTATATAAAGTAAGGGATTCTAATCTGACTGGCGACCACACTGTGAGTGGGGAATTCACGAGAAAATGTGCATTTGGTTTTAGTTACACTATTGCGTCATAAGCTTAAAATAAGTTTGGCCCCTCTTTCTAATGTAATTGCATACATATGAGGGGCCAACAAGTAGTTTTTATTTTTTTAAATTATGAAGTAATGCTCCAATCATTTCCGCAAAAACATATATTGCAACCTTGCATGTGAGCATCGTGTAGGGAAAAATCGTTGGTGTACCAAAAGCACTTCATTTGAAAACAATTATTTAAACAATTTAATTTTTTTTATCCCCTTATAACCAACAGAATTGGTTCGTGAATTTTTTTCAGAACCGATTTAGTACCCTCTATAACATATATTTAAACCAACAAGATCGGACAAGCGGTCTTCGAGAAAATTTGATTTTTTAAAATTTGTTTATAACTTTTGTAACAAAATTTCTTTTGAATTGATACTTAGGTTAAATTTTTCTTATAGGGGTAGACACTAACCCCCGCAATATGGATCACATCCGAGCGGGGGCACCCAGACCATGCTTATCCTGCTACGGCCTTTAATCCTTTTTTCATTAAAATTGCAACTATTTGGTTGAAAATTAATCTGTTTTGGTTGAGGATTCTACTATTTTGGGGAACATTCGTCTTTTTTGAATGACTTTTTTTAATTTAAAATGAAAATTTTTTTAGTTGAAATATCAGTTATTACATTTTTTGTAGTGTTCATATTTTTTTGTTGAAAAATCCACTCCTTGGGTAAAAGTTGAAAATTTCTCTTTATTGATAGAAAAGTAATCTTTATGGTAGAAAATTCATCGTTTCAATTGAAAATTTATTCAATTGTTTCGATGTTGAACTATTGTTTTTTTAATTAATTGTATTTTACTTAAGATTTATCGTTTTAATTGAAAATTCATGTCTTTGGTTGAAAGTGTAACTCTTTCGTTGAAAATTCGTCTTTTTTAGTTGGAAAATTAATAATCATGGTAGAAAATTAATCTTTTGGTTAAATATTCATCTAACGAGTTAAAAATTCCTCTTATTGGTTAAAGATATACTTCTTTTTTCTTTGTTATTTATATTTAATTAACGTTGCAAGATATCTCTATAAAATAATTAGAAGGCACCACATGATGATGTCTGTAGCCTCCAATAAGAAGCTCCTTTTCATTTTTTTTCTCTGTTCAAGGAGCACATAATGGATTTCTCATATCTCATGTGTAGGTAAATTCTGCCATCGTTATCATCTCGAAAAATTGTGAATATAATTATAATTCAATTTATTATAATTGGCTCTTGAATTTGTTTAACACTTAACTCATTTGTAAATTATATTGCTGTGATAATTTTTTTTTTTATAAATTAAAAGAATAGTACATTACGCAGCTAGAGACGAAAAGTGATAGATGCGAAGCGAGCGTGAAGTTGGCTACGAAGGCGCGAGCGATCGTCGTCGAGTGTTGTCGAGCGCGAAATGACAACCCCGAGGCCGAAGGCCGAGGATTTGTCATCGCGCGAGACAAAGCTCGCCGACGAGAGATCGCGGCTGAGTTGTCAACTTGACGCTCATTTCATCCATCAATTATCGTCTCGAGGTGCGTATACTATTTTTCTTAATAAAAATATCGAAATTTGGCGGTTTGAGTAAACCAAGAGAACTCGATACGAAAATGATAAGGCTGACTTGCAAAGAAGAGCCGAAAAGTATTGTTTTCGGCTCATGTTTACATTTTCGTACCCTTATAGCTGCATTTTGCCATTTTCGTAGGGGGCGTGGCACCACGAGAACCGCCATTTTCGATGTTTGTATTAAGAAAATGTTATTTCTGAAATAAATTGTGATTTGTTCAAAATAACATGCATATGAGTATATAAATTTCAATTTAAGAAATTTAAGAAAAATGACAAATATGAAAAAAATGCATTGACTTCAGTAAGTTTGAAATGAGTTTAGAAAAATTCTAGGAAATTTAAAAGAATTTGATGAAGTGCCGACTTCAAGATGAAGTAAAAAAAAACAAACTGAAAAAAATACATTGAATTACATAGAATGAACTGAATTTTGAGGAATTCAGTGAATTAACGAAAAAACCCGAAAATTCTGCAGAATTCAAAAGAATTTGTACGAATTCAGGGTGAATTCGAAATGAAATCTCGTGAAATTCTATTAAATCTGCTGATACTTCTTAAAATTCTTGACATTTACTCAAAAACCTTGAGAGCTTTTAAAATCTTCCAAAAACAGAGAAACCCTCGAAAATTTTATGAAATCCCTTGTAATCTTTTAAAATATCATGAAATAATATAATAAATTAATTTTAAAAATTTCAAATTAATTCAATATTTTAGTTATAAATTACTTTTTAATATGTTAAAATTCCCTAAAAAATTTTCAATTCTTTGAAACTCTTGAAATCACTTGAAACTTTGTAAAGTTCTTGAAAATCTCTTGAATAATTTCATGCAAAAAGAGCATGAAATACATTCACAAATCAAAATTAGGTTTCTAAACTACATCCTTTGCGGCTCATTAGAGACCGATAAATAAAAAAGGAAAAAAGAGGAATAATTGAATGACTTCAAATTACTGAAATCTTTTTAAAATACCCTAAGATATTTCAACCTCTTTGAAATTTGTTAGAATGTCTTAAAATTTGTAAATCTTTTAAAAGTGCTTCGGAATCTTCTGAAGTATGGTGCAATATTTTAAATCATTTCAAAGCCTATCAGGTTACCGAAATCAATGGAAAATTCCTTGGAATCGTTTAATATACGCTAAAACCTGGCATAGGACTTATTCGAAATTTTAGGAAACTCTTTGATACAATACCACATGCAAATGTTTTCAAATCTCTTCAAATCGTTTGAAATCTTTTAAAATTAATTTAAACATTTTAAAGCTCTTTAAAATACCCTAAGATATTCAAAATCCTTCAAAATATTTTGGAATTCCCTGAATTTACTTAAGCTCTTCAAAATCCCTTGTAATTTTTAATAACACCCTAAAATATTTCCAATCCTTTGAAATTCTTTCAAATTATTGAAACTTTGCAAAACTTTCGAAATTGTCTTGGCATCTTTTAAAATACCCTGAAAGTTCTCAAATCTTTTACAATTTTTTGAAATTCCTTTAAATTATTGAAATCTCTTCGAAATGCCTTGTAGTCTTTTCAAATTCCTTAAATATTTTAAAATTACTTGAAAGTTGAAACTTTTCAAAGCTTTCGAAAATGCCTTTGAATTATTTAGAATAATCAAAAATATTTCGAATCCTCTGAAATCAATTAAATTACTGAAATGAATTGAAAACTCCTCGGAATCTTTTAGTATAAATTTATAAATAAATTTAGTATAAATTTAGTATACATTTTTTAAATCTATTTAAAATCAAATAAAAATGTTAAAAATAGCCTTAAATATTTCAAATCCTTTGAAATTCCTTCAAATCATTCAAATAAAAAAAAATTCATTGGAGTCTCTAAATATTTCAAGACCTTTTAAAACTTTAAAAATCACTTAAAACGTTTTAAAGATTTCGAAAATGCCTTGGAATCTTTTAAATTACTCTAGAATATTTCAAATCCTGTGAAATCAATTAAACTACTGAAATCAAATGAAAAAGCCTTGGAATCTTAAAGAAAACTCTAAAAGTTTGCAAATTCTCTAATTTTTTTTTTAATTCCATAAGATTTTCCTGATGTTTAAAAATTTCTTCAAATTATTGAAACAAATACAAAATTCCTTGAAATACTTCAAAATTCCCTGAAATATTTTAAGCTCTTTACAATTTTTTTTTAATTCCTTGAAATTATTGACATCTCTTTAAAATGCCTTCGATTCTTTTAAAATACACTACAATATACCCAATCCTTTAACATTTCTTCAAATTATTGAAATAAAATACAAATTCCTTGGAATGTACTGAAATTCTCTCAAATATTTTCCTAAAATATATATTCAGTTGAAATCTTGTGAAATCACTCGATATTTTTTAAATCTTCTGAAATCCAATTAAATTACTGAAATCAATATTGAAAATTCCTTAGAATCTGTTAAAATGCCCTAAAACATTTCTAATCCATCAAAATCTTTTCAAATTCATTGCAATTATTTAAATATCTTGAAAAAGCCTTAGATTCTTCTAAAACACCCTATACTATTTCCAATCCTTTGAAATTTTTCAAATTATTGAAATAAATACAAAATTCTTTCGCATCTTTAAAAATGCACTAAAATCTTTCAAGTTCCTTGAAATCTTTAAAATCACTTGAAACTTTTCAAAGCTTTAAAAAATGACTCGGAATCTTTTTAAATCAACTGATATCAGTTAAATTATTGAAACCAATTGAAAATTTCTTAGAATCTTTTAAAATACTTTTAAAGTTTTTAAACCTTTAACATTTTTTTTTAATTCCTTATAATGTTGTAAAACTTTCAAAAATGCCGTGAAAATTTTTTAAATACTCTAAAATATTTCAAATTTGTTGAAATCAATTAAATTACTGAAATCAACTGAAAATTACTTGGAGTTTTTTGAAATACTCTAAAAGTTTTCAAATTCTCTAAAATTTTGTTAAACTCTTTTAAATTATGTAAATCTTTTGAAAATTCCTTTCATTTTTGTGAAATTATCTCAAACTCTCCTTATCCTTTAAAATCCCTTGAAATTGTTGAAACAAATACCTACAAAATTCCCAAAAATATTTCCAGTTCTTCAAAATCACTTTAAATCACTCGAAATTTTGTATAGCTTCCGAAAATACCTTGTAATTTTATAAGATACTCTACAATATTACGAATCCTTTTGAATCAATCAAATTACTCAAATCAGTTGAAAATTCCTTGACATCTTTTAAAATACCATAAAATATTTCAAACCATTTAAAAAATTTTAACATTCATTGCAATTATTGACATCTCTTTCAAATGCCCTAAAATATGCCCTGTCCTTTAAAATTCCTTCAAATTATGCAAATAGATGTCAAATTCCTTGGAACCTTCTGAAATTCTTTCAAATATTTTCTTCAATATATGGGTGTTTTTTTTTTAAACTTGAGACATCGAAATATCTAAAAAAATACGCATCTTATGAAAAAATATCCGTAATAAAAACTTTATTTTGGAGAATCTTAATCTGTGATGAAAAATTGGGGTTCCCATTTGAAATTACAAAGTTATCCCCCCTGCATCTTGGGGAGTGGGGTGGGGTTAATTTGTTCAAAGTCGCTTTTCCCCCTCGAAAATAAAGTTTTTATTACGGATATTTTTTTATAAGATGCGTATTTTTTGAGATATTTCGATGTCTCAAGTTTTAAAAAAACACACAGTATATGCATTTGAAATCTTTTAATTTTAAAATCAATTGAAATTTTTTAAATCCTCTGACATTCTATTAAATTAGTGAAATAAATTAAAAATTCCTTAAAAACTTTTATATGACCTCAAAATATTTCAAATCTTTTGAAATCCTTGGATTTAAAAAAAAAGCCTATATTCTTTAAACTTCTTTGAGATCTCTTCAAATTATGAAAATCAATTCCTTAAAGTATCGGTGATTTTTTTATTAGGAGTATGGTGTCCCTTAAGAGCGTAAAAATACTTAATTTGAACATTTTTTAAATGATAAAATGTTTGATCTGTAGACATACACATATCTCTGACATGCTTCTATTCAAACAGAAAAACATAATTTTTCGAATATGTCACTATAAGGAAATGGAGATTTTAATCCTATTCGTAAAGTAGAACCGAAAGGTACACGAGTTTCAAAAACTCTCTCTCTAACACAGTAACGCGCCATGGGCCTATAATCTTCTCTTTACTCACCAACTTTATTTCTTTCATCATTCATTCATCATAATAGTACACAACATGCGGATCACCTTACTGAATACGAAGAAACTCGTTGTGGTATTATCGAACTCGAACTACAATTCGATTCGATTATTATTCACAACAGTGCAGTGATCCCAAAATACTTGCGCATGCTTGAACTGAACGGTGCTCATTGGCTCTAGTTCGCATTCAGGCGCGCACTAAAGCTAATAAACTATACTACAATCCAAACATGCGCAGATAAAGGCGACTCAATCAGCATCACTGATTTAAAATGCAGTACCTAGTGATGTGCATTTACCGTCATGCTCGAGCATGCTCGATTTTGCTCGGTCATGACCGAGCACAAGCGAGCAGAACTGGTCATTCTCTAATTTCTTGTAAATGGAATGTATCTTGGCAATAAAAAAAGCTGCAATACACACTTAAACCTGTTATTCTAATAATGTCAACATTTCAGTATCTGGAAAGATGTAGAAAATGGAAAATATATAAAAAATGTACATCTGACTGTTAGTAGCAGACGACTATTGGGAGAAAATGGCTGAATCATTTTTGGCAAGTACTTTAAGTAGTATGTATGTATTGTTTTTATGTTATGTGTTTAGAAATAAGAATATGAATACATTTAAAATGTATTTAACCTTCTACATTTATATATAACCTTTATACATTTTTCATCAGAGTTGTTAAACGTTCAGAAGGCTTAAATGTAATTTAAAATACAATAGGGTCATCCATTAATTTTTTTTTAATTTTTGCATATTAAAGTATATGCTATTAAATCACTAATAATACCAGCACAGTGCAAAAAAAACTTTTTTTCGAATTTATATTTGAAAAAGAAAAATTTGTACATATTTAAAATTCCTATGTCTGTCGCGCCCATTCCGCCATCTTGATGTGACGTAGCACGCCGCCAAACGCTTGTAAATAAGCCGGGCGCTTCACGTTTTTTCATAAAAACTGAAAGAAAACAGCATTACCATTGGTATTTATGCCTTAATGTAAGAACACCTATGTCAACAAATCCAGGAAAATTATTTATATCTATACTCAAAGGTGAGGAACGAAAAAAATGGTACAAAATTGTTCGACGTGACATATGTGCTCTACATCATTTTTAACGCCAACAGTATATTGTATCGAAGATCATTTCAACGATATTTAAATACTTTTATATTGAATTGAAAAATATAAAATATGTTGTTTTTTTTATAGCATAAAACTCGTAATTGACTTATATTCAGCGGTGTTATATATATGGGGTGCCGGGATGTTTCTAAGCTATAACCTCGCAAAATCAAATCGTTTATTCACGCAACAAGTATTATAAAATTAAGTATTTATCAAAGTAATTATAAATCTCATAATTATAAATTATATAACAATTTTATAGAAGTATTTATAAAAGCATTTATAAAAAAGTGAGGTTAGGTTTTCTGGATGCAATATTGCCCATATTGCATATATGTTACGATTCGCCTAAAGCAATTATCATTACAAATTAATAAATTAAATAAATAAAAATAAATGTTTCAAAGGATTAACGTCATTCATCCCATTTACTTATTTTTCCGCTTTTACTCATCGAGTCTCAGCAAAGTTGAAATTGGAGCACTTCGAAAAATAATCATTTATCATAAGTGTAATTACGTTTCGTAAATTATCCCAACTGGTTTTAACGTATCCAGGCATACTGATATCCCATGAAAATAAACCATTTTAGCCAAAAAATGTTCAGAATTAATTATTTCGATTGTTTTTATCAAACTGACCATGTATTTGCTTCGGTTTTGACGGCTGGTGACGTCACACCACGTGTTTCGTGCCGTGAGGGCGCCACATGTTTTCTTTTATAAATCGACATTTACGGTGGATATTTTATCACTTTTTAATAAATTATTATAAATTATTAAATAAACAAAATTAAGTTTTAATTTCACATTTTAATTATTTGGGAGTCAAAGTTTATAAAAAACTCAACTATAAGGCAAACAAAATTTTTGTGGATGACCCTATTTTGTTTTATAATAGAATCTACTATTATGCGAGAAAATGGTCAAACTAATCATACTTTCTTCTTAATAAAATATACTGAGTATATTTTAAATATTTTAAATCACAGTACATAGTATACTTTTTTTTTGAATAAAAGTACAAAAACGCCTTATTTAAACGAAAATTATATAATAATAATTATAATATTATAATATAATAACTGTTTACACAAATATTAATTTTATAGAATAAAGTACATTCCAAAATGTTTAATTTATAAAAGCTCATTTTTTTCTATGTCATTTTCAAACTGCACTTGAAAAATCATATTTCCTGCACTTAATTTATTTACCACGAAGTATAAGATGCCATAATGTCTCATAATTCACTTTCAAATTCTAACATTTACTTAACCTTCGCCCCCACCACCTATTTTTTCAATTGAAATTTTTGACACATTTTTGATCGGGCATCATTTTAAAACGGCTTAACCAATTCATTTGAACAAAATCACAGATATACTAGAACTATTGCAGAATTTGGTGGTATAAATAAAAAATACCGAAAAAATTATTTAATCACAAAAAAAAATTTTTGAAAAAATTTTTTTTTGTTGAAATAAACGCATTTTAGTATAAAAATTATAACTTTTGTAATTTTTAATACTTTTAGCTAAAAATTTACCCTTGAAGGTATACGCAACCAAACTCGAGGTACGGGTCAATTTGACCCAGAAGTGGGAGCGAAGGTTAATTTTCATCAAATAAATCACATATTTTGAAACATTATTTCAAATAGCCCGCCGAAATTCCAACATTTTACCTGAATTATCGTCTACTACGAGCAGTTAGAGAAGCAATTCTAGATTTATTTAAATATTATATACACTTCTAAGAGCTGAAAAATACATACGAATAAAATAGATGTCTCAAATTCTTACTCCAATTAGTTGTTATAGTTTGAACACGATGCCTTTGCTTAAAATTAAATAATGACCGAGCATGTTCGCTCTTGCTCATGCTCGCGCACGAGCAGGGTGGTAAACGTCCATCACTAGCAGTACCACACACAGACACACGCTACTGTTGAGCGGAAAGGATTTGAGCGGCCTACAGTCAGCGAGCGTTACTCTCGAAAATCGTCATAATCAAAAACGACAATATCGTTTATAGATGTTATATTAAGGATTAAAATTTGAAACCTTTTTGTACAAGCTCTCAGGTACAACAAAATTCTATAACCGGCTATTGCAGACAGGCCTTGAGTTGTGCAAACATGCAAAGTTTGTCTGCAATGCGAATAAATCTGTTAATTTTCGGAGGAAATTGAGCGACACAGATTATTGATATCGTGCATGTTTGTATAATCTGCCTTTTTATACAGAGAGATTGTATATTGTCATTAAATGTAACAAAGTACTACTTTCGGAGTAAGTTGCCGAAAATTGTACAGTTAAACTGAGTGGGCGAGAATATTGCATGCATGAATTCGGGGGCGAATTGTTTATAAGACATTATATTGTTTATAGTTTTACTTCACAGTCTGCATTTAATGATATTATCCGACCCCCAACCACCTACATCCACCCAATCTTTTGGGAATTCACCCACTCATTTGGGTAGGGACATGCGAGAAAAATAACTTCCTTACCTGCTCCCTGCTTCGCTAAATATTAGAACACATTACTACAATGATGCGGTCGACGACAATTTATTTCTTTTAATTTTTTCATGAAAAATATAACTGTTTGAGAAAAAATCGACTTTTACCGAGTCTCTACACTCTTTAGAGTATGTACGTAAAAAGTCAGACAAAATGGCTATAACGTTTGACCTGAATCCTATTTTTGTGATTTACACTCGATTTCCACGGCCCTTAAACTGCTTAAGTGGATATAAGCGGAGCTGAGGCCTAACTCTGAAGCATGCGAGGGAGTAAAGAGCAAGCGTCCAGTCTCTCTCCCTCTCATGCGCCAAGGCTACGTTTTAGTTACGATTATCCCCACTCTGCCCCCATTTAAGCTGTTTAAGCCTGAAAATAGCGTACGGTGAAGGTTACTCAACTAAGTAACGGTAACTAACCTTAACCATACCAACTTTCAAAGATAGGATAAGTGAATTTTTATCTGAAAAAGATAAATTTCCTAGCAAATATGAAATAGCTGGATTTTTAATAAAAAATTTATTTTCAACCGCAACAAAAAACGAATTTTTAACCAAATGTGTTAAATTTTTAACCAAAGAAATGAACTTTTAACTAAAATTATGCTTTTGCAATAAAAAATAAGTTTTTAACCAAATAGTTACATTTTCAGCCAAAAAGGTTATATTGCTAAGAAAAAAGAGACAACATTTCAACAAAATAGATAAATTTTCAACTAAAAAAAATAAATTTTCAACAAAAAATAGA
>CAKNWW010284438.1:0-10304 GCA_932074435.1 Andricus kollari | reverse complement strand
TTGCAACATATGAGTAAGGAATCCCAGGAATTTGATATCAAAGTGTTGAACATAATGCAGTAAGGTTCGCACTTCGGACTAAATCGAGTGCAAAGCACGAGATACGTGATGCGAATGTGTTCGTTAAAGCCGAAGGAGCTTTAACAAAAGAGAATTCACAATCACCAAATCACAGTTGTCGATGCTGTGACCTTTAATTTGAAAAGGTCTCTGCTTCCAAAATAAGCCTTTAATAGTTAGACATCAAGTAACATTCAGAAGGCTTTAAAATCTTGTAAAAAAGGTGAAAAAAGTCAGTTTTTGTATAATTTCTCCTTTTCACTGCATTATACGCATAAATAGTCTACAAAACAATTTAAGTGCACAAAATTGCTCATAAAATTAAACAAAAAATAATATTTTATCTTGGATACTTCAGGAAATATGACTTCCATAAGTGATATTTTAATGAAAAATTGGCCTAAAAAAATGTTTACTTAAGTTTCCGTAAAACATCTCATGTATTGTACGTTTTAGATAAAAGTTGACTAAATTTGACGAAGATCTGAAAAAATGGTCTACCTCGGATAGGTATCCACCCAGTGGACACGAAATTTGGCGACGTCTTTACGACATCGTTACGACATCTTTACGACAACTTTACGACATCCTATGTCCATGTCAATAAGGTGTCTTTACGATATCGTAAAGACGTCGCACGATCTGATGTCGTAACGTTGTCGTAAAGATGTCGTAACGATGTCGTAAAGACGTCGTCAAATTTGGTGCCCATTGGGAAGTTATTGCGTCCTGAAAGTCACCCTTTTTATTGAGTTTTATTATATATTAGGTTTTTCGGAAATAACTAAGGTCTATTGAATTTCACGTGCAAAAATTATGATTGGTAAGTACTCAAGGTAAGATATCAGGAAAAATCCTGGGGATCCGGTGATATTTTAAGAAATTTATGCCATTTGACTTGCAGAGTGCAGTTGCTTCCTGAGTCTCAAGCATTTGTTTTAACCATTTCTCACAGGACGATTTTCTATTATCCCAATCCGATACAGTTCAGAGTAAGTAAAAAAACAGATATCAAAGATAGGACATTCAATATTTGGTTTTTTGCTGGAAATTTTATGTGCTTTTATTCATTTGGTCATATTTTTTCACGTGAAATTAAACAGACCTATGATATTTTCGAAGAACTTGACGTATAATAGTATATAATACATTATGATTTTAGATCTCCGGAGTCTGCTTTAACTATGATAAGTGCAACTTTTATCTAAAATGTACAAGACAAGAGATATTTCACGGAAACTAAAGTTACGTTTGTTTTAGGCCAATTTTTCATTAAAAATCACTTCTGGAAGTTATATCTCCTAAACTATTCAAGATAAAACATTCATTTTGTTTTTTATTTTATAGAGAATTTTCTGCATTTAAATTGTTATTCAGATTATTTATGCGTGAAATGCAGCGAAAAGGAGAAATTATAAAAAATTGACTTATTTCACCTGTTTTACAAGAATTTAAAGCCTTCTGAATGTTACTTGATGTTTAACTATTAGAGGCGTATTTTTGATGCCAAACTAAATGGTTTGTACTGATTAACATTCAATTTACAATTATTTAAACGAAAATATACTTAATAAACCCACATAAAAAAATGATGATTTCATAAAAAGGGGCCCAACAATTTTTTTCATTTACACCTAAAATACTCGGGAGGCATCCCCAAAATAACAAATCACATTTTCTAACAACAAAAATCACCCTTTTCGAATTCTCGCAGAATTTCTGTTACATAACTGTTAGAAACTATGTTTTGTGAAACAGTGGACACCAAATTTGACGACGTCTTTACGACATCGTTACGACATATTTACGACAACTTTACGACATCCCGTATCCATGTGGATAAGGTGTCTTTACGATATCGTAAAGATATCGTCAGATCGTACGACGTCTGTACGATATCCTAAAGACACCTTAACGACATGGACATAGGATATGGTAAAGTTGTCGTAAAGATGACGTGACGATGTCGTCAAGACGTCGACCAATGTTGTGCTCGCTGGGTATTTAAATGTTGGTAAAGAATTTTTCCTACAAACATTTTTCTGGGTTTCGTAAACGTTGAGATTTTTTGTTAGTTTTGTTGCAAGTTATGTAATAGAACCTATGCGAAGATTCGAAAAGTGTGACTTTTGTTGTTACAAAAGGTTTTGTGTTATCTCAATCTTCTTAGCAAACTTTCAAGAAATAAATAATAGTGGGTTTCTCGAATTTTTAGTTTTTTTGTTAGTTTTGTCACAAGTTATGCAACAGAAATTCAGCGAGGAACCGAAAAGGGTGACTTCTGTTATTAGAATATCAGTTTTGTTATTTAAATCTTAGTAACAATTTTGAAGAATGTTTTCTGGGTTCGCATGTGTTGAGATTTTTTGTTAGATTTATTAAAAGTTAGGTAAGAGAAATTCTGAAAGCAACCGAAAAGAATAACTTTTTTGTTGGACAAGGTGTTATCTTATGTTGGGCTTGCTTACAATTTTTCAAGTAAGAAAGTTTGTTGGGTTTTGTGAATGTTCAGGTTTTTTTTTAATTTTGCTACAATTTATGTAACAGAAATTCTAATAGATAGGTTTTTTTTTCATAGTTTGACCTTGCTAATGAACGTGAGAGAGAAGGTGCAAAATTTAACAAAATTTTTGAGGTTTGAATTTTGTGTGTTTGTAATAAGCAATGGAAGAGCAACAACTCGACGGGGAATTGCCTAATATAGGAACTAAAGTGTGTCGCCAAAATGCACACACTATCTTAACGTTTGAGACACGTACAAGTGATCGCTAAAGCTCGGTCCCAATTGGTTGATTAGGCCCAACTTTTAAGCTTTTTTGTGTCCAAACTAAGCTTCACACAGCTTTTTGCCAGGGGCGTTATTTGTTTATTTTGTGCGCGCTATCTAATATATATATATATATATATATATATATATATATATATTGTAACGTCCCGCTTCATAGCATTTTTGTCGTGGGCACGGATCGTAGAAAGGCGCCGGTATCGTCGGGGTGCGATCGATATTCTCGGACTGCCAGCATAGGTGGGAAGAGGCTTATAAAAGGCCGCACTGGCCAAAGCAAAAGGCACACTTTCCCCGATCTGCCTAGCGTGCGGAACCAGCAAGCAGCGAGCTGAACCCAGACGATAAATTCAGGGAACAGCGTATAGCTGCGAGAGTCGACTACTCCAGGGGAAGAGGATTCCAGCCTGCCAGATAGAGAGAGACGTGGCTACGACCGGTTCCCGCCGAACGTGGGGTTTACAATCAGCCGTGTCATTGCAGAAGGGGAACCATAGAACCGCACAACGACGAGGAGAGAATCTTCACAAACACTTTTCACAAACCTACACCTGGGACATTTGTCGACGAGCAGGCGGCCATAGGAACCAGTGAAGAAGGGAGCGGACCCAAAGACATCAGCGGTGCGAGCTAGGCTACGTATACAAGCTTGCAATCTATAATCATTAGATTCATTTTACTAAGTATATGCGGGGTCGTTACGCCGGTTGTTATTGAACAACTGAAATTTATATTTTTGGAACGTAATTCAAAACTATGTTCGATGTAATTATAAAAAGGTAGATTAATGTCACTCAGCATTAGGATGAAGGGCGAAATTCACGTAATGAATCTTACTTATAATTTGAATCGAAATTGCGATTATGGTAAAGGGAAACTAATGTTTCTTTAGAATCGCGTTTCAGGATGACATGCGTGGAATATGAGTGATCATAGCTTCACCAATCGAGAGAGAGAGCATCGAGCGGTTTCTGATAGAACAAGGTTAGAGCAGGGACCAAACGTATGTAACGATGGAGAATCATTGAATAAATAAACAGAGTTTATAGTGAATTGAATCGTTTGATTGACTCTTCACCTCAGTCCCCACTTTCGAGTTCAACCCAGAAGGAATTAACATTAATTTAAACGAACGATTGCAGAATCTTTATCAGGAGAAAAAAAGGAACATTATAACTGGCGCTCGAACCGGGGCTCAAAAGTTTAAACGAGCACTGGAAGATCTCAGAAACAAGCGGGATAACTGAAAGTTTAAATTCTAAAAATATGGAAGTAAGTAATACAGGATGGTTCGTCAAAAGCAGAATCTCGGAGGATGCCGCGTATCAACTCGGAGTAATGTGAGAGAAAGAAACGGCGGTGCCCTTAACTAAGAGAACGTAGCGTCAAGCGATGGGAATAGCAGTGAGAGCGCCGCGTCGCGAAGCGAGAACGATAATGTGCTAAGTGAGGCAGGGCAGAACTTGGGGGGAAATAACATGTGAGGTCAGGGAGATGGGGCAGGCGATATTCTGAGCCCGCAACCCTCCACGAACATTGCTTCCCAACAAGAGGGCTCCCCTGATAGGAGCGTAGGTACATCATTAGTGGAGGAAGAGAATAGGCTACACAAAGAAAATAATAATAACCCAGACGTAAATCTAGCCCATGAGCTTATTCTCGCGAACAGGATCGACCTCTCCAATCCAGTGGGAAACAAAAAACTGAATTACTATGAGGAGATAAAAAAATTATTAGAAATAATCCAGAGCGAAATCCGTGAAGTAGTTAACAAAATCGACACTGTAGTCGTGAAAACGGACCAAAAAATTGACAAATTAGAAACTGACCTGATGAAGACATGCTCGCTCTTGGAATCAAGCATATTAAACAAAATCGGAATGTGACGGAGGGAATTTGAACAGGACATGATGATACTTAATAATCAAATCGGGGAATTAAAGACCAAGCTGACGGGAACGTTGAACCTGGCGCGCTTGAACACGGAGTATATAAAGACTATAGAGAATAAGAATTTGGAAAATGAAAAAATAATCGGATTAATTGAAGAAAGTCAATCAGAGATCTCCAGGACTCGCACGAACAGCGATTTTGGCTAGGAGAATCTCTAAGTATTCAGACTTTATGGAACTCTTAGAAGTATTTGATAAAGTCAGAACGTTCAATTAACGGAGAAATCGAAACTATGACAATTGGACTGATGACTTTGAAGAACAGCTTCGAACCCGCGAGGTAAACTTAGAAACCGGCAACTTTTCCAGCCCGAATGGTAGTCGAGATGTGGTAGGAAGTCAAGACTATCGAAGTCAAAACAGCCCCAATAAAAATGATAAAGGAAGATACTTATCATGGAGGGATCCTGAACCATGCAATGAGGGGGCAGAAGCTAAGATAAGTAAAAACTAAAATATTAGAAGCCCTGAAGTTACCAATAAACCCTCATACGTGGAGCACGAAAACCTGAATGACGAAGGGAATGCGGGGGATTTTTGGTAGGACCTGTGCCCTACAAAAAGACTATCTCGGATAATGGCACATGCGATACCAAGAACTTTATAAAAAACGATCATACGTTTTAAGATACAATAATCCTAGGACAGATTTACAAGAGGATAAGGTATTCGAGGAGGCGGATAATTTACACGATAAATGCCCGCAGATAAACCTAAATTTAGAAAACATTAAGACAATAGCGTTAATCGACGTGGGTAGTGAGCTTTCTTGCATAACAAGTGAGATTTATATGAATAATAAGGAAACGATCAATAAATCCCTGGCGGACCGGCCGAACGCAAGAATTACGTTACAGCGTAATGCTAAAGTAATGCTAATGTAATGCTAAAGTAATGCTAAAGTAATATGGCATCATAATTAATAAAAGAAACAAAATAAATATGTAAACTGTTGCAATTATAATAATACGTTAAAATGTACGTTAAATGGCCATTCCATAATTGCAACAAGTTCCTTTTTCAGCATTAAAAAATGAAAAAATAATGTGGCTGCCATTGTAGTCTGCTAACGGCGGCTTCAAGCGGGTTTCCAACATGCAGGGGCCCGACTTCAATGACAGCCACTTTGTTTTTTTTTATTTTTTAACGCTGAAAAAGCAACTTGTTGCAATTACGGCATGACCATTTACCAATGCGTGATGTCATAGAACCACAACGACTCCGGATTCGTACTCAGCGACCTCAAAAACATAGGATATGACCACTTTTCATAGGTACGAATGATTTTTCACCTTAAATCAGCGATTTTCATGTTTTTTGAGGTTGTGGACGAAATCTGACGTGATGGAGCCAAACGGACCCCGAATTCGGATTCAGCGACACCGAAAACATATGATAGACATAGTCAGACTCCAGGGGTACTTTTCTCGATTTTTTTTGTGCAGTTGTGTTATAATGACATATTACTTTAGCATTACTTTAGCAGTACGCTATAGCGTAATGCTTGTGTTCGGCCGGTCCGCCAGGGAATGCCCTACCCTGCCGGTTGTAAACACTACAGTAATAGGGGCAACGGGCGACAGGCCCGCAAAAGCAAAACTTCAGATATTCGCTGAGTTTGAAGTCAACCGATGCAGGACTAGGGGGGTATTTCTGATCGTGCCTGCGCTAACCGAAGACTGCATAATTGGGATTGACATATTAACTAAATTTAACACAATCGTCGACCTAGAGAATAATATAATTAGGTTCAAAATGGCAGACAATTTCGTTCGCATTAAAATCATAGACCATGGCGAGCCGCGGAGAATAAAAAAAATCAAAAGTTTGTACGTAGACGAGGGGTCGCGCTATGCTTTGAAACCCGAAGACATTTATAGGAAACTAAAAACATACCCTGGGTTAAATGAAAGTTACAGGCGATCATTTAAGAAACTGATACTCGAAGTAGGTCAAACAGCCCACTTATAAATACTTTGGTCTCTATGGTGAAAAAGGATGGGTCAGTGAGGTTGTGTCTGGATGCTCGGAAGCTGAACGAAATATTAATCGAGGATTTCGAATGTATGGAACCAATAGAATCCTTGTTTTTTAATTGTAGAGAAGCCAAAATAATGTCCACGTTAGATCTAAAGAGCAGTTTCTGGCAAATTCCGTTGCATCCAGAGTCTAGGAAGTACACCACTTTCCTGCATCGAGGGAAATGCTACCAATTTACAGTAACGTCGTTTGGCCTAAAAACGAGTACCGGTTCATTGGTGAGAGCGTCCGATTCGGTGTTAAAGGGAACGGGGGAGTTTTTGATAAACTACGTGGACGACTTGCTTTGTATGTCGAGCGATTCCGAAGAGCATACGACCCATCTTAAACTTCTATTGCATATATATACATATTGGGGCCACTCGGCACCAAACCTAATCCTAAGAAGTTCGAGGTCATAAAGTATTTTCTGCGTCCTAAGAATGTGAAACAATTGCAAGATTTCTTAGAGCTGGTCCACTTCTATACGATGTTTACAACAATACATTCTCATGAAACCGTGCTGCTATTGGAACTTCTGAAAAAGGGGGTTAAATGGAGTTGGGAGGACCATCACCAGGCCGCTTTTAAAAGGTTTGAAGATTTATTTTGCGAAAACGTTGTTCTAACCTATCCAGATCCATCCAAACCATATTTTTTGCAGACGAACGCTAGTGACTTCGTTCTGGGGGGCGGTATGGCACCAAAAGAACTCGAATAACGAGGATGAAATTGTTTTCTTTGCCAGCAGAACATTAGAAGGGCCAGAATTAGCGTACACAACGACGTGAAAGGAATTGCTAGTAGTTGTTTCAGCGTCTGGCATTGTCCGTGGAAGGAAAATATAGTGGCAGATGTGTTAAACCGCTTAAAAGCGAGTAACCAGATCTCTAAAACAACGAAGGGTCGAGTGTTAATTAACGTTCTAGCTGGAAAACCGGACAAAGACTTGGTTATGAAAGTAAAAGGGTTTGCGCACCAGCAACGTGCTGATCCTAAATTAAATGAGCAAAGAGAAGTATCCGAAGCTAAAAGTAATCCTTAGTACCAGGTAATAGGCGAAATCTTATGTATCAGGGTCGGGCACAGTTGGAAAATGATGATTCCCACACCGATGATAGAGGATTTCATTAAAGAATGTCACGAGTTATATGGGCACATAAGCCCTAGAAAGTGTTTCAAGATCCTTAAAGAACACTTTTATTATCTAAAATTTGCAAAAGTTGTCAGTAGGACCCTTGCAAAAAAAAAAAAAGTAACGGATCAGTCTTGCCATACGGAAATGAAAAACATAGTCCCAGAAAAGCCTGGAGACTTACTGGCTATCGATTTTTATGGGTCATTGCCCACTGCAAAATTTGGTAATGAGTACATCCTTTCCATGATAGACGCCCTCAGCAACTAAGTGGTGAAATAGTGTAAACGAAGAAAAATCTTATCAGATCAGGTTACTCAATTCACATCCAAAGCCTGGATGAACAAGCTCGAAATAGAAGGCGTACGAGCCGTCTTCACATCAATTACACATCCCCAAGGCAATATTGTTGAACGTATTCACAGAGAAATTAGTAGGTTTGTTAGGACACTAATAGGACGAAGACATACCGCTTGGTTTAATTAGATAAGCGTAGTAGAAGACTGTATAAATCAAGTCCACCACGACACGAGCGAATTTACTCCTCTGGAAATACATTTAGACAAAGACCAACGAGGTTTTGGAGAAAGTGGTTCAGAAATGTCCAGGGCAGTCGCGATCCTCCGTATGAGGAAAAGTTAATGCTTGTTGAGAGGCGTACCAGGGAAAAAGGGGCAAAGAGAGCTCAAAAATGTAATCTAAGCCACAAAATGGTACAGTCTAATCCGAGAGAGTGTTGAAGAACAGGGGATGTTTAACGCGAAAGATTTAAAGTTTTACTTCAAACGCGGGGATCAGAATAGAAGCCACGCGATTCAAACTTGCCGCGCTCTCTCTGATTCTTGAAGATAACCAACAACGACGATAGAAAAGCCTTAGGGTCGGATCGTCGGCTGGTTGCACTGATGATCTATATCGAAAATCGAGGCAGTGGGTAAAGCGTAATATTAAAGAAAATCAGAGAAAAACGAAAGATAATGGACCTATCAAATAAAAGCCATCCGGATAATAACGGTAAGATTGAAGACATTCTGTAAATAGAGCACGAAGGTGCGAGCGAACTCGTAAATATAAAGGGGTATTAGGACGTAGCAAACAGGCATCATATTTGAGGTTAGTTTTGTAGGAGGGGGAGACGACAAGGCCACGCAGACGAATCCTCTTGAAGGAAAGTGTACAAGAGCGGCACAAACACGGATAGGAGTCACGAAATCGAAAACGTACGTTATGATACGACATAGGCTGGCCCCGAGATTCATGTCACAGTTAACACAAACGGGGGGACCGAACGACCCGGAGCGCTCGAATAGTTGAGGAACGCAGGTGACAAGCGAAAAGCTACTAATCAGTGGCGTGATAGGTGAAATTTCTTCGGACTCGGAAGGGGAGCCGGCGCCAACCCAATCCAGGAGAAGGCATCGAATAAAGGAAAAAGCAGGACCCGCAAAAAAAAGAAGGGAGTTAAGACATCCTTAAACCGGAAGGAGAAGACCGAAGGAGGGAAGACAAGCTCCCCTGGCACAAAGAACAAAGGGTCGAAGGCAGTGTCAGGGACGGATGAACTATTTGCTGAGCCCACGCCAGGAACATCCACAACAGGGTTACCAAAGTTAAAATCCAAGCGGATAAATGAAGAGTTAATATTAGTCCACCCATACAAGGTGCAACAACTGCGTGAGGACGTTGGAAGGAGAAGGAAATTGAAGAAGTTAAACAAGAAGGAAAATAAAAAGAAAAAAGAGGAGACAAAGAAGGGACTTAATCAAACAAATGGGCGATAGGAAGTTGGATCCATTACCAATGGTGTGGTAACAAAGAAAGGAGCTCCAATCACAAGGCAGGAAAAGCCTACGATTAAGGTGTACGTTCAAGACGAACAGAAGGAGATGTAGAACCGCAGGAGGCTTAAGTTTAGTTTAAATTTATATTTGATTTTTGTTTTTCAAAGGCTGTTTTTCAGCAATGTTCTACTTATTTAAAGGGGGGCAGACGTAATGTCCCGTTTCATAGTATTTTTTAGCGGGCGCGGATCGTAGAAAGGCGCCGGTATCGTCGGGGTGCGATTCATATTTTTGGGCTGTCAGTATAAGTGGGAAGAGGCTTATAAAAGGTAACCTGCCTGAAAGAGGGATGTGGCTTCGACTGGTTCCTGCCGAACGTTGGGTTTCCAATCAGCCTTGTCATTGCAGAGGGGGAATCGTGGAACTACACAACGACGAGCAGGAAATCTTCCACGCCGTACCCAGGGTCCACCAACACGTTTCTTGTTTTGTTGCAGATCCTATTTAGATCGCTTCCTACCAAATCAGGTTTTCCGATCAGAATAAAAGGACATTATCATGCGCAATAGATG
>CAKNWW010284430.1:0-14108 GCA_932074435.1 Andricus kollari | reverse complement strand
CTCATTAGAGACAAGAATAACATAATGAAAAAAGAGGGAAAAAGGGAAAAAGTCAACCAAAAACCAACCTCTCACTTTCTCCTTTTTCCGTCCTTTTTATACTACGAGGGTTCCAACATGTTTCGAAGTCATTATAGACTTCCTCATCAGGGATTATTTATAAGGAATATCTAAAGGTATGAAAAATGAATAAACCTGTAAAGAAAATATATATAAAACATTATTAATACAATATTTGATTAAGTTCAATGTCATCGAAAATGATGATTGAGAAAATGATCATTATATAAAGAAGAAATCTTTCTGTTATCTAGTCAAAGAAAATTACTATAACCAAATTAATTAGTCTAGCCCATACTTTGTTATATCATGAGAGGTAGCCTTTTAAATACAATCAATTTTGAAAGAAGTCTTCTCTTTAAGTAAATTTTTGTAAAAAGAATGTCTGGATTTTTAGAAATTTAATTAGAAATACATTTGAATAGGTTGGATTGTTTTCTTTTCCTAAATGGAAAATTTAATAATCTGAATGGATTGGTTTTTAGAATCACCCACAAAAAAAAGAGAAATTTTTTATCCAATGAGGTTCATTCCAAACCAAAAATATAATTTTTAGAGTCTTTATCCAAAAGAAGTTAACTTTAACCAAAATAGTTGGATTTTCTTATTGGGTTCTATTAGCAAAAAATGAGACAAAGGAGAAAAAGGGGAAATTTCTTGAAAACGGGGAAAATAAGAATTCTTTTTAAATGGTTTAAGAAGGTGAATAGGGGATAGAGGGGAAATAGGGAAAATATTAAAGTGATTTTTAAACTTATTAGTTTATTTTGAATTCTACTGTTAAAATAGAGTATTTTTTTAGTATGCTGTTCTATAAGTAAAATTTAAACAATGTATTAGTTTAGTGCCAAATATGGAAGTTATGGCAAATATGGCATCTTTGACACTAAAAAGTTAACAAAATTAGGCAAATCTTCGTCCTTCAGATTTTAACTACAGCTAACCTAATGAGGATTAGGGATATAAGCCACGTAATTTTGAGAAAAATTACGCATAAATTTAGGAAATTTTTGGAATGACTGAAAATAATTAGACACCAACACTGTCAATTGTTTTCAGAGGCAAATTCCAAAGGTTGATTATTTGGTTTTCGATTTTTACTGTCCACTAACCATGTGTCACTGTGCAAATTGAATACATTTTAATTAATATAGTAACATTTTGTATGTGATTTTTCTATATTTAACTGCACAACCATATAACTTTCCAAAGAATTGAAAAAAATTTCAACAACTTCTTTTATTTTTCCAAATATTTTTCTCATTTACTGAAAAATTTTGAGAACTACTAAACCCTTCCCGTAATTTCGGAAATTTCACATCCCTAATAAGGGTACAATTGACTTTACTTCGTAGATTTACGTCTTGACCATTTGAGTATCCTGCTGTTAAAGTCATTAAAGCAGACCCAGACGAAAAAATCCCCTTTGCTGGGATTCCCCAAGATGATGATCATTCAAACTATATTTATGGTCGATTCCTCGCTTGGGTATGTACTTCCTGGATATTTATGAGTACGCGTGCCAATTCTTCAGTCAATGGGTTAATAAAAAACAAGAGTCCAACTGAATGCATGATTGAATCATTGTTTATTCGAATGTAAAAATAGTACGTCATGTTGATTCTTTTTCCCCTTGAAGAAAATATATAATCCTTGAGAATCGCAACTGCCTAATTACGAGACTTACTTATTAAATAATTTAATTTCATTTTGGAAATTAAATAATAGATTTCCAGAAAAGATTGTAAGGAACATAATTACTCATTAAACCATCTTATTTCATGAAATACGTAAGAAGTTTACGTGAGAAGGTTTCTTACTCACCTTTATACATTAATTTGTATTAACGAGAACTGCCATTCATAATATTTTCTTTACCGAATAATTATTAAACCTAATTTTCATTTGTTTAATTTCCAATTTACTTGGTTTGTCAGTTGACCTAATTTTTCCAAATTGTCATTTGATCTAATAATCATTTAAGTGCAATAGTATTTGTCAAAAAATTGTAACTTCAATCAAACTAATTCGATCTTTAATATGGAGTCAAACAAATGTTTGATTTGTTCAAATAAATGTTCGATTGATCCAAATGAAACTGACTTGATTTTAGTTACCACTGTTTAACTTAAATAAATTGTATTCGAACGTAACAAATTATCTTTGATATAGGGTCCATCATAGATTTTCCTGTGTGTAAAATCTTTAGACCAAAGTCTCATCTAACCACAATGTTCCCTTGTCCGAAAGCACACCTCTAAAATGACAATTTTGTTCAAACACTGAGAAAAATTTGTATTTGATTTTGCTCATAGCCTGTCTAGACATTTCATGAAACGTATAATTACAATAACAAGAAGGGAGCCACCCTCATGGATCACCGATATTGATGAGACTCAAAAAGGTGAAAGTACATCGAAATCCATTCAATACATTTTTTTAGCTGCCAATGGACAATTGTTTACGAGATATTAGCAAGAAACTTATTTTCTAAATAAATGTAAAATTTCGACAATTTTAATAGCATAAGCATTTTTTTACGTAAAATTATTGCTGGACACATGTTAAAAAGTTTCTAATCAAAACGCACTAATGTTGATAAAAGCGCCTTTATTTTTGAAAAAAAAAAGTATTTAAAAACTCCCCGTGCGCGATTATTAGTGAAGTCAAACCAGCATTTAACAATATTTATTATTTTTTGAATACTAATTATTAAATAATGAATATTTTGGCCGTTTATCAAGATAAGAGCACCATTTCTTCATAGACAAGTTTTACTAAACAGGTTGTGATTTATGTTTAGTTATATGAAAACACTATTCAATAATATTTAAAAATTGTTCATAAACATTTATTATCAGCAAATGAAAAATTTAGTCCTTTAGCTACCTAAAAGCACCATTTCTTCAAGACGTGCTTCATTACATTTAGTTGCATTGTACCAGTATTTGAAAATTTATCTAATTTTTAGAAATATTTATTATAAACAAATGTTCATTTTAGCCATTTTTCAACCTAAAAGAAACGTTTCTTGACAAAAAAGTGTTACTGGTAATCATTTTCCATAAAGAAACGGTGCTTGTAGGTTGAAAAAGGGGTGAAATGTGCATTTTTTTATAATGAATGTTCATAAAAATAGTCAATGTTGTTAAATGCTATTTTAAATTAACTAAGAATCGTGTGCGAGGAGTTTATTAATACTTTTTTAAAAACGGTGCTTTTATGAAGAAAAATGGCGAAATTATGAATTTGCTTATAATAATTGTTTATAAAAATGATAGGTATTGTTCAATGTAAGTTCGTTTTAACTAGAAACTATTCAGAATGTGTCCAGCAATAATTTTACGTGAAAAAATAATGTTTACACTAACAACATTGTCGAAATTCAGAATTTATTTAGAAAATATAATTTAAATAAATCTTGTTTGATTCCAATTACTAACTGAGTTTTGTTTTACCAAATCTTTTGGTAGACGGAATATGTGGTAGATGAAATAAAAATTCGGATAGATGAAGGTGAGTTCAAATAAAAACTCGAAATAATCACAAATTGTAAAATTGAAATTCGGAAGATATAATGATGAAAATCAAAGAGTTGACATACCATCTCTCTGGAATATTCTGAATATTATATTTTTTCATTGTAGGTATAGCTGTTTTAATTTCAGGGTTTATTAGGCCTACTTTTTCCCACAATACCTTATGTACCAGTTATTTTTCGTTTACTCGGTATACAAAAAATTCGATTAAATATGAGTAAATGTCATCCGCTAACATCAGCTCCCTGACTGCCTTTTTTTAAAATTTATGGTATTATATCTTTTCAAAGAAACCCTAAGATCTAATGGTTAAATACACGTATTTTTACACTTATACGTTATTATATATGATGTAATTATTGCAGAATTACAAAGTAAAGCTTTTTTCCGGCATCCAAAAGTAATTTTAGAGTTATAATTACGTTTTAAATATCCCCGAGTTTTTGTGTCATCTGGTAACAAAAGTATTTAATTAATCTTATGGCTTAAGAGTTTAATTTTCACATTTAAATTGGTTCATAATTAAAGATTAATGAATATATTTCAATATGTGAAAAGTTAATTACACTTGAAGTGCCTCTATTTTACCAAAATAATCAATTTACATAAAATATTAATACAAGCATCTACTTCTTTCCTGTAAAACACATGATTGTTAGGTTATTGCTACATAAAAATATACTCTAAAGTAATAAACATTTATTTGGATCAGGTTGTCTTCCGGTAAGCAACATTTATTTCCACTGAGTGAAGCTAGTTGCAGGAAGGAAAATAATCGATATTGCCATTATTTTTAATTTAAAAGTAATTTTGATATAAACAATATTTGTAATGCTTAAATTAAATATTTGCCTTCAAATTAAAAGAATTGAATTGTTAAATAAGGGCCTACTTCTTCATCTCGCTTAATATTATTTTTACACTCACTGTTATTAATATGAATAGAAGAAAGGTTGTGTGTTGTTCTGAAATAGTTTGGAAAACAAATTGATTGAATAACTCCAACTTTTTTATTTTATAAATAAAAAATGAAGTGTATATGACAAGTGGAATTTGGGACTACTTGCACGCCTCTAATTCTGTTTACTCTGGATTATTTCCGATTTCGAACTACAATATTGAATCTCGAGAAAATTATCCATTTCCTTGAGGGTCCATAATAAAAAGGACTCGATGTCTATTTGGTTTCACTGTGAAAGGTTATTCGAGGAGGTTACGCTTGCGATTAGTATTTACGTCGACCTCAGAGATCAGTCTCTAGATTAGAAGAACGAGCCGCGCACCAATAATAAAAGGAATCCGCAAAAGCACAGCTGCGGGGGCAGGTTTAGACCTGCGTGCATCTTTACAGTTCTTTTCAAGCGTGCCAAGCAGATGCGTGAGATTCGTCAATGGGACTCGTATACTAGGCACGAGTTCAAATTCGATCATTGAAAATAAAATAGATCTATTTCAGTATTGATCCTTGATTCCGTGATCCTGCAGAAAAACATGATCGGGGTAGACTGTTAGGATTTATAAATACAAGCGGTATTTCATTGATAAATTGTCATTTTACCATCACATTTTACGATCATATCAATCTAATTTATAAAAGAAAATTCTGGACCTGGACTGAGAAATATTAAATAAAGGAAAGGTTGAAATTAGGAATTTAATGTTCCCTCGGAAAAAATTGTTGCTGATCAATTTCTCCAGCAATTGCCCCAGGTGGCGAACTTCTACATTGTAGACTGTAGAGAGTCCTTGAAGGACTCACTAAGGACTCTCTACAATAGAGATGTTCGCGCATAGTTCGTTGATGTGCGACCCAGCGTTGGAGCTTACGCGTTTCGTCACGCGTCACCGAACTACGCGCGAAATTCTCGATTATAGAGAACTCTTAAATGTATCTCTACAATAGAGAAGATCGCTCCGGCCCACACTTCTGCCAAATGTCGAAAATATAGTGGTACATGAAACACGAAATTATTTTGACACTTCGCGACCCTGGAACCATAGGGTTCTATCTTGAATTTTAGAAGTCACTTGCTTTTCATTTCTTTCCTATTACCTCACATTCAGAACAAGTGAAAATCAAGTGACATTAAAAATTCAAGATAGAACCTTATGTTTTAGAGTCACAATTTTGTTGCAGCGTGACAGCAGCCCGTTTGCACCGTTCGTAAAACGAACGCGAGGCATCACGTGTCAGCCAAAGAAAATTCAATTGTAGAGAGTCCTCAAAATAATTCGAAGAGAATTGGAATTGCGGTAAAGTGTGCTTGTATCCACGCTGATCGCGGCGCAATCGTCTTGATTTTGAAATACTTCGCAATAGTGTTAGCAAACATTAATATCAAGCTGACTTGTACCAAATCAAGTTTAGAGTATCCTGATATCGTGAATGAAAAGCGTTACGCTGTAACAAGTAGTCTCAAGCTTGTGTCGTGTCATTATCGGTCAATTATAGTGCCTCGTCTAGCTCACGGCAAGGATGACCTCAGCATTATTCGAGATATACCACGAAACGGAAGTTATTTTCGCGAAACTTTCTGAGCAGTAGCTGGAATCCAAGATAAATATAGAAACCCTTCAGGTTGTTCGAGATGAGTATTTCGTCTGGTATTTGAGCCACTTGTTGCTAATGGCTGTATTATCGAATGCAGACCAAAATGACAAATTTTGATTTTATTAGAGCGAAAAGTCTGTTTTGTTTAACAGATTTGGTTTTATCAAAGCGGGCATTCGATTCATGCATTTGATTCCCTGAGAAACGGAAAGGCTTCCTGTATGCTGTATGAGTGTATGGGACACATAGAAAGCGTTACGAAAAATCAAGGATATAGTTGTATTGAAAGTGCATCGAAAGGGTAGATTCATGGGAAAAATTTTTAGGTCTCAAGGTTTCCTCTTGCAGAAAAAGTAAGGGGAATAGGGAACATTAATATAAAACAAGGAAATTTTCGTGAGAAAAACAAAATTAAGTTAAAGAAGCACTTAAAATCAATCTAACTAAACTATAATCTGAATCACTTTGAAACAAATAAATGAGCCATTATTTTAGTAAATTTTTTAAAATAGTCATGTACGCTTTAAGGAGACTTAACTATTTCCTTTCAAAAACTGCCAATAAAAGCCATCCTTTTGTTGCTTTTAGAAACAATCTCGAGGTACGTTTCCGAACCTCTCTCCATTTCCGAATAGTTCATCGCTTCTCATGGTCGAACCATTTAAGACGAAAGCACAGTCCTTCATGCATAATTAAAAAGTATCACATATTAACATCCAAACAAAACCATTTTAATGATAAATGGTACAGTTAATTGTTAATCGTTGGTTATAATGCTCCAAATCAGTTTTTCTTATCTCTCACATTTATTTATTTTCATATCTGGACGAAATTTCTTCAACTTATGTTAAAATATTGTTCCATGTATCGTGGTTAAACAAGAACTTGTGCGACTTTGTGGGTTTTTTTTACCTCAAAGCCGCACAAGTTCTTATCAAATTTTTAATATCGGTCGCCTAAGATTATTTATATTCAATTTTGATTAAACTGTTGAATTTTTTTACATATTTTAATAAATTCAAATGACTTACACTTAAATATTGAAATACTTTTGTATAGTTTCCCCTGCAATAAAATAATTTGTTAGTTCCATTTACTACAAACATGACATTTTTAATGGTATGCTTTGTTTAAAAATTTTTAAATTTCTAGTTTTAATCTTTAAATCTCGTTTGATTATTTTTTAATTAACTGTCTTCGAAATGCGCAAGCCTTTATGTATTTTATTTATACCCATATCAAAACTCAAGAGCTTCCTGAGCTTTGGAAGATTTCTTTTGCAAATTACCGTCATGAATTTATTATTTTCGATGGAGACAAGTTTCTAGTTTAGATTCTTTATAAACATCAATTCCGTGATTTTTAAAATTCTTCTTTTTTCCTCTATTACAACCTATTATCAAAATCGCAACATTTTTTAGCGGTGCTGTAAAATTGAAAGTTTCGTTAACTTAGAATTTCAATTTTTTCATCTTTGACCTTTTTTTTTATATATAAACTGTTTAAATTTACACTTTTCAAAGTTTAATTGAATCCTGTATAACATAATTCCAGTTAAAACTGACTCGTAATGCAAAAATATGTAAAAAATTTTATGAATTTAAGGAATTCTAATTCTATATCAATACAGCAATTTCAATTTCCTACATATAAAACATAAAAGTTTTTAGAAGTGTTTTATATTCAATAATATGTTAATCCTTCAAAATTTGTTTTAAATGCAAGCCCTACTGAAAATCCGTGCAAATATTTTCAACAGGTATCTCTTTTATTTTGATATAATTTTTGTTTGAAAAAAACCAAATTGGATGATTTTTGTCATGGCCGTGGCTAAATTTGCCGAATTTTTGGTACGAATAGCCTGATTTTTTCGGTATAAATAGCAGGACCTGGAAAAGGGGCTATTTGTACCGAAATATCGGTACAAATAGCCGATTTTTTCTGTCGTGTGGACACTCCTTTTTGTTATATTCAAAGTAAATACCATTGGGAACTTCTGGTCCCTTATATAAGTGAAAACTAAAAATTGGAAATATTCAATTAAAATTTTTGTTTTCAAAAGTATTTCAGTTCAGCATAAAAACTTTTTTCTATTTACACTAATTACAATAAGTGTAAAAATAATAATAAACGAGATGAAGAAGTAGGCCTGTTTAATGTTGGTAAATTGAGCTTGATATTTGTTTTTATTTACGATATAATTAACAAGAACAGGTAACTTTAACGTTATTTAAAATTATTTTTTAATTGAAAATAAATTTGGCGTTACTGGATGAAAAGGGTATCCAAAGAATTTTTAATATTTTAAAGTATACTTTTACGTGGAAGTAAATAAACAATTGAGTGTTTTGCAGGTAAGAAATACACGTTTTTATTAATACTTTATTTAAAAACTCAAATCCAAAATATTGTTTTTCTTATATTAAACCCGTGTTACCGAATGACACCGAATTTTTGTACGATCTTTTTTGGGCTTCTAAATTAATTATTTTGGTCAAATAAAAACACTTTAGTGTAATTAAATTTTCACATCTTAAATTATATTCAATAATCTTCAATTAATAACCAATTTAAATGTGGAAATTAAACGCTTAAGCCATAAAGTTACATGAAGAAATATTGTTTTGCTACCAGATAACATAAAAACTAGGGAACATTTAAAAAGTGATTATAACTACAACGGTAAACGATAAAAAATCTGTGAGAAAACCAATTTGATTTTCACAATTTTAACATATTTCTCGTAATATTTGCAGATTTCTGTTCTCCCTAGAATTATTAAACACAATTTAAAAAAATGCCCACTCATGATTGTTGTTTAAAGTTCGGAAGAAATAGGAACTAAATTTTTAGGCCTACATTCCCTCATTCATTTAGATTACTTCTAAAGGTATTTATGGGTTGAATCTAGAGATCTTGTCACCTGCGATCAGCCCTTGCTTTTCCCATCTTCGAGGGGGTATGTCATAATGCACCTGTGAGATGATCTGCGATCTTGTAGAAGACGGAGCATCGAATGAGTCAGTGGTCGGTGCAGAATTGTACGTTCCCTGGACCTCAGTGAAGGTGGGGATGATGGTAGCGTTTCTGGTGGGGTGGTTCGGTCTTGCGGGGAGTTTATGAATGAGTGTCGGAGCCTCCGATCGTAGGAGGTGGGTGGAGTAGTGGAGAGGGCTCGGAGAAGTGGGGGCGGATGAAGTGGTAAGTAACCAAGTACTCCGGAGGGCGTTTGATGGTGGGGGTTGTAGAATTGCATTGAGAAAAAGCGGGGTGAGGGCCACGTGCTTCGGTGTCTTTACATCTACAATCCTATATAGTATATAGGTACCGCTCGGTCCAACTAGTACCATACAGTGAAACATTCCGCTCGCACTCGAGAGGAACAAACCCATAAAAAAAGACAGAGATACAGAAAAAAGACAGAGTAATACAGAAAAAGAGAGAAAATTACAGAAGAAGCGAGGAAAAGACAGACAGGACACGGGCTGCAGATACCCCAGGTCCGAAGGTGAAAGGGAGGAACAGGAAAGAGGGATTAGAAAGAGACCTACCGAGACTGGTAGACAGAAGTCCAAGTTCCACCTCCATACCTTTGCAGGTTCACTCCTACTATAACAACGCCTACCTACCTACCCATCTACCTACCGTACGGATACGTGAAGGTGATACTCACCACTTGGGATCTACTCGGGACACGAGACTAGTCACCTCAGTCAAGTTCTGACACTCGAGAGGATAAGTTCCCTCTGGTTTGACCAACCGATCAACTTTCTGCAACGTGACAACTCGTCGAATTTTAGTCAAACTTTAGAACACAACCCCTAGTTGCAAATTTTATTTAAACAAACTTCACATTTGAGTTAACAACCCCTAATTGTTGCTTTATCTTCATCTCGCGTACGACCTCCTTCGATCCTCCCTCTTTTGCCCTACCTCCCTCCATCACACCCCCACCCCCCGTGTATAAGAATTAGTGCATCGCGTGTGGCGGGACCAGTGCCAAACGGATTGTGATTCTGTGCAGACACGTTTTAGTGTCTTTAACCGATCAATAGACCACTACCCCCTTCTAATTGGATGACTCCTTAATTGCATCCTAATTGATCACGTAGTTTAATTTGCTTCATCTTCAGTAGATGTGCAATTAATTTTGATCTACGCAAAGCAAATTTGCATACATGCAAAGCACACCTTCAACCTATCTGCATGATGACGCGATCGTGTGTGCGGGATCGTGAGGCGCGAAAGCAATCGATGTATGTACTTGAGAAGAGCGAATTAGTGATAAAGTGCGATGCGATGATGATCGAACGACTTGGTGCGGATAGAGTGATCAATTCTGATCATGCGACGATGATGGAGGCGATTTTGACCCGTGATCAGAGGACCACGGTCCACAGGGTCCTTGACCGTAGTTCAGAATCTACTACGGTTCCGTTGTTGTTTATGACGACGTCGGAAAAATCTTCATCAACGTCCTGCAGAAGGAGCAGAAACGAAACCAAGGCTGTTCGAGACTCTATGCTAAATCTTCAAGTGCCAAACACCCGGACAGATAAAAATGACGTGAAAATTTACTCTAAAGTGTCTAGTTGTGATCCGTGTCTCGTGTCTCGTTCTAGTTGTGAACGTAGGATACGATCTTCAAGAAAAACCATCTCCGTCTGCACATGGCTCAGTAAGTTCCTCATCATCATTTCCATACCTCTTCATTGGTTTCCACAAATCAAAAATGAGTTAGTTTATATTATTAATTTACGACTGATTTAAATGGATAGACTATTGTCAATATTTGGACCAACGAATTTTGGACAAAATGTATTGATTTCGACCAAAATTTAAAGATCCTCTTAAATATTGGTAGATTGGCAAAGTATAACCAAAACCTAAAATGATCTTTTATTGGGTTTAGTCCAAAACCAACAATACTAAAAAAGTTTTAGATTGTTGGTTCCAAGTTCAATTTTATAATCTATAACTATTTATGCTCATCAGAATAAATTCAAATTCGGGTATTAAATTATAGGTCTCATAAATTAGTATATGTCGTCTGAAGGCTATTGAGTCTTTCGGCGATGCCGTGCCGCAGCGGAAATCGGTTGGCGGGCTTTTAAACGGCCGGAAAAGCATGGACTCGTGCTTCGATTAATTTATCTCATCGACATTCTCCACCCGTGCTTGATAGCTTACGAGTACATTTCTACTAATGTAATGCGCGGGATTTGGTTTCCAGTGATCATAGGAGTTAAGTCAATAGGACCCCTTTTTAAGCTCGGAAATAGACAAACCAATATTTAAAATATGAATTTTCATAAAGGCTTGATCAGTTTTGAGTGGTAATTGTTTAATCATGGACAAATTTTATTCAACAAGATTGTTGGGATTCATTGTCAGAGGGCAACTTTTTAAATTTTGAAAAGTTACATTGCTTTTTCAAAATCATATAGCACTTTTCATATATGACTTATGATTTTGTATTAGAATCTATTTCTTTTCGGTGAAAAATAATAATTTTTTGTCGGATAGACATCAATTCCAGTACTGTGAATCCTTGAGTCACTTGTTAAACTGATTACTAATTAGAAGAAAATGTATTAATTTCTATATTAATTACATTAACAATTACTCGTGAATCTAAGTTGTATCGACTAACAACGTTTGTGAAATCTGTAGTATGTGCGATATTTGCTCAGTTATTTACGTCACTCTTGTTTTCCTAGTTTGACGGGATCACATGTCGACAAGAGTCGATTTTCAATTTCTTCTGTTTAACTATCTGATTCTCGTTAACTTTTTTAATTATGTTTTAAATTATTCAGATATAATTATCTTGCAACTCAGAGTGCAATGACTGAAGTTTCAGGAAAAGTGATTGAATTTACAAGAAGTTCCTAACAGTGAAAATATAGTATAATTTATTATGTTATATTTAGACAGCTGTTTAAATTTATGTTAAAAATATTCTTAGATTCTTTTAGAATTTTCCTGTTGTTCAGATTTATTAGAATATGTTATTTCTTTCTTGAATGAAAACGTAGAATATATATTTTGAAATTTGTGCAACAAACATTTCGAGTTAGACAGTCTTCGTCATCGAACGCGTAAAAACGAGGATTCCCCGTGTCGCATCGTTTCCTCAAGTCGTGGGCGGAAAGAGTTTTTCTTGCCGGCAAGATTTTCCCTCTGGTGTTTGAGATGCTTCTGACGTCATTGTCGTCCGAGCCGATGAACGTATATTAGTCATCATTGTAGTAACGGTTCAACTTAACGATTGTCTTAGCTAATAATTACACCTGATCTTGCAGAAGCAGGGATTCATTTTTAGATTGTTAACTTGCACATAAATATTTTGTATTTACATTTTTTAAGAAAATAAATAATTTATTATCTGAAAGAAAAAGCATGAATAAAGAAGGTAGAATTCGAGGAGTAGGACAAACCTAGTTGATGTAATCCACCTGTTGGGTTCATATAGAACCGTAGTCACATTCTACAGGTGGTTCAATGTTTGGGCCGAGGGGAAAAGTCACTTTATAACCTGTATTTATTTCTGCGGTTGTAAACAGAATCAATTGTAATGGGAACACTTTAGAAAACCTCACTAACAGTTACAAATACTGACCTATAAAATCCTGATTGTGCTCTTCTTCAGTTCAACTCATAAAATTTTATATCCAGATCCACGTATTGTGTTCTCCTTTTTATATGACTTTTCTTTGAGGTTTTATTTTATTGCTTATCTTCTTTAAAATAGTGTAAGGGTTATCGTGTTTTAACTTTATGATTGTGTAACCAAACCTCCCTTTGATATTGATCGTTTTTTATGTTTCGAGCTATTATTGAAATTTTTTGACAATTTTAAACAATCACGGACATAACTACAATAAAGAATGGTATTTTTATTTGAGACAGCTTCAAACTTTATGATATGGATGATCCGTTTTCTTAAATTTATGAAAATTTTGTTTTTATGAATTGAGAAACCATTGGTGTCAAACTTCAAATAATCGCGATGAATACATTTTCAAAAATATCTCAATACTGCAGCATTTCAGATTGCTCAATATAAGGAATGGTTATTATAAAACATCAATTTGGCACATCTTCTTAAAATAAATTTCCAACATTCTTTGTCAAGGAGATGTTTTGGGTTCCATCATGCCCTAATATCGAATCGGTTATCATAATTTAGGGCATGAACCATTTTTCTTTTTGACATTTCTTCGCATCTTTCATCATTTGACCGACAAATCGAGTTTGCAAAATTCACTTAAAAATGGCCACTATCCGCCGGACTAATGCGAAAAAAATGAGAATCTAAATAGTCCTACAAAACATCTTTTATATGTTTCGGTATCTTGCGTTGTTTTAAAAATTTGGTCAAAAAATTTAAAATCGGATACAAGTAGGTACTTGCTACAAAAACTCTCCCACCTTTTCCTAATGGATTTTTTCATTTTTGTTGTAACGTTTGCTATAATTTTGTGAATAAGTGCATTGCCTACAAAAAAATTAGTTCCAGAAAAATAACGGCAGACAATGACATAAATTATTTATTTCCAATATCAGAAAGGTAGTCATTAACATTCGGTTATAATTGAACTATTTTCCAGTAAAAATGAACTTATCTTATCTTAGTTGAAGATTTCTTTTCTGTTGTTACTGGTTGTTGAAATAACTGTGGTTTTAATATACAAACGCAACACACTTTTCCCAAAGTGCAATTTTAAAAACGGGTTCAAAACATGAAAACATTTTCATCTTCTAAATCTTTTTTTCCTCAGAATGACGTTGATATCAAATTCGAATGAAATCGAGTTGCATGCTCATGCGATTTCATAGTGTTACATTTCCCTGATAGAATTAACAAAACATGGTATGAAATTGAAATTAACTTTTTCAAAATTGATTCACAGGAGAAGAAAAAGGCTATTAAGTGATTCAGGTCGAGATTCAGG
>CAKNWW010284402.1:0-10226 GCA_932074435.1 Andricus kollari | reverse complement strand
CTTAAGGGCATGTGATACATAAACAATGATCGATTTTAGCAGTGTTAGGTTCCCCCGGCTTTTTTCCTACAATAATAAAGATTTTGCCTTAAAAATTTGGGGAATGATAGCGAACATGCTAACGGACGTCCCCGAACTCTTCTGTTGTGAAATAATTTTTTAAAAAAATTTCATTTTGCTAAATTTGATTAATATGTGTGTATTTTGAGGTTATGTGTGTTAAAATTCTCCCCGCAGCGTTACTTCCAAACTACACAATATTTTTGGTCGAAAACTTAGGACAGGTAATAAAACATAGTAACTATAATGTCCCGGAACTAAGCTTGTTTGTAGGCAATCCAAAAAATTTATTTAATAAATAATTTAATTTATGCTCGTTAGGACGCCCTCTATGCCACTCGGTACAACAGATACCAACATTATCGGAATGACAGAGACGTGACAACCGATCCTAACCCCCAAATAGTGCATATACACTTATACAGAAAAATTTGATTTAGCAGAATATATTTTTTTTACTATTATCCCTTAAAAAAAGAGTTCGGGGACGTCCGTTATTCTATTTTATAGCATCTCCGAATTCAGTTTTTACAAATTTTAAGTTTTGTGGACAAAACCCCGGGGGAACTGACCCCGATTGAAGTATCACATGCCCTTAAACATGCAATTAAAAGTTCTTGAATGTTGAAATTATATAATTGCAAACTATTTAATTTAAAAAATTTATATTTTAAAGGTACACTGGAACTTGGATTTACCATCGGTTTCGGGGATGGTTTCAGTGGTAAATCCAGAACGTCAAAAACTTAAACAGTCAGGGCCGTATTAACCCTTTTCTAATATAACGCAATATTCGCAAGTGAGTACCCGCGGACTGCGCATTTTCGGTACGCTGCTAGTGTCTTACGCTTCGGTGAACACCCTCCCTCGCCCCTGAAGTGTTCCACTCTCAGCCTGAATCCGCGGCGGCAACAATTCTCGGAAGCAGTAAATCCCGACTTATTCAATCCAAGTTCCGGTGTATGTTTTTTTGATCGGTTAATTAGAATAGCTCATTTTTGAACATTTGCAACTGAAAACTGCTCAATTTTGAAGATGAACAAATACAAGTTCAAAAATATTTGGAAATATAAAAAAATATTAAGAACAAAAAACAATTTTTTATTTCTAAATCTTCAGAATTAAAGACATTTCCCATGTAAATCATCAAAATTACGGAATTTCTAATTGTATAACTTAAAACTTCCACAATTTTTAAATTAAAATTTTTAAATTCAAAACGTCTTTAAATTGTAAGACTTATTATTTAAAGACCTACAATTAAAAAAAAATTCAATTCTAAAATCTTTATTTTTAATAATGAAAAACCAATTCCTAAATTGGATGATATTGAAGATGAAAAGTCAAACCTTCAAATCTAAATCTTCAAAATTAACTAAATTTCTAACGCAAATCATCAAATTTACAGAAATTCAAATTGTAAAACTTAACACATGTGTAATTTTTAATTGCAAATCGTAAAAATGAAGAACTCTTCAAATTTTAAGATTTACAGTGAATAAGCCTTGCAATTTTTAGAGTTACAATTAAACTTTCATTAAATTTGCAGATGTATAATTAAAAATTTTAAAAGTAGGATGATTGTCAAAATAAAAATTTAAATGTGCAATTTTTGATTTTTAAAATTGAAGAAATTTCAAATTAAATCGTCAAAATTACAGATTTTTAAATTATAAAACTTGCATAATTTCTAATTGTAAATTTCTAAAATGAAAAACTCTTTAATTCTATAGCTCCACAATATAAGTTCTGCTCAATTTGAAAGATTTACAATCGAAAAGTCTTTAATTTTGAAGATGTATGAGTAAAAGTTCTAAAATTTTAATGAATTTTCGAGTTAGAAAACAAGCCTTGAATTCTCAATTTTCCAAATTAAAGAGATTTCTCATATAGCGTGTCGAAATTACAAAATTTTGAATTGTGAAACTTAAAATTTTCATAATTCGTATAGTAAATTTTTAAAGTTGAAAACTCATAAATATCAAGGATTTATAATTCAAAGAAAATTCGTAATTAAAAAAAATGGTTAAAGAGTTGCAATTGAAAAATCTTAAATTTTAAATATGCAAGGAAAAATGCCTCAAAGTAGATGATTATAAGGATCAAAAGTTAGGCTATTAATTATCAATCTTCCTAATTGAGTAGATTTCTAATATTAATTATAAATGTTTAATGTCATTTTTAACGCCTTTTGGAATAGTTAAATTTTGAATTATTCACAATTTAAAATTCTTCAATTTACATTTTAATATTCTTCAATTTTAATGATTTTTAATGTTGAATGCTTTTTTTTTGGAATAGTTTAATCATGAAAATTAAAATAATGTTCAAGTTTGAAGATTAAAATTTATTGAATTTCATAAATTTGCGATTCCTATTTTCACGAAGTAACTGTAGCTGTAATAAGTTCCTTTTTTTCGGAACTTTCCAAGGCTGTATCTAATTTTATGTAATGAGAATTTGATATTCCAATTCAAACTGGAGAATTTCTATTCAATTGAAACAACGTCAAGTGGAAAGAGAATTTTATAAGCTGTCAAACTGATGCATTCCTAATACAATGTCAAGCTAGGTGGTAGAAAAAAAATCAAACAACAAAAGTACGCGATAAGTGCGCGGGAGCATAGGAGCTTTACAGTGGACAAAGTCAATTAATGAACCTAAAGATTATTATTAATTTTGTATTTGGTACCATCTTTAAACGCTTGATTCTAATTCAATGGAAAGGTTGTTGAACAAGTAAAAAATAACTTTTAATTTCAAGGGATCGCATCTGGGAGTAACAAGTCTCAAATGTGCATCACCTAAGGAAAACCCTCCAAATTATAAGAAGGTTTCTAAATATTATTTTTTTTGTGTATTAATTTGTGGCCCTGAAAAGAGCCGATCGAAAAAAACCTGATGGTTTTTTATCTTTCTACCTCCCCATCATCTTCAGGTTCTCCAAGGGTTTCTAGGGACTCCCATGGTGGAACCTGCAGAGGTGGTCGTCCTCGTCGCTGCAAATCTGCATTGACAACATCCAAATAGTATCTCCCGTACAAATCTTCTGCGGCATATTTCGCCAGCTCTTCTACACTTGGACCTTTCATTGCTGATAACCAAGTGTACATACCTGCCTGTCTTGAGGTAGACCCTTTTCATACTGTGTTTATTGACTTTTATTTCGGGCAACATCAGTTCAAGCCACCTATCGGATTTTTCTGCAAGTTGTTATAGAGTTGTCATACATAGGCAGATTAATATACAAATTTGATTAGAGTGTTACCTATAATACTATCAATGCGATTTATTTGGTTTAATTTTCTATGAAAATTTCTTAAATTTTCGGAACCTGAGGTTCTAGAAAAATACAATTGTGTAACAAGGTTCGCAACGTATTTTCCATTGTGACTCTAGTTACAGATGGTATAAGATATGCATGAATTCGACTCTTCTGTACATTATAAATAAAATTCTAGATTGATTCAGAACTCAAGCTTTGAGAAAAAGCTTCTTATAAATAACACACAGGAAAAACTGAGGGTTCAGGAATGTTGCGAATCAAGTGAAATTTGACATCATTTAGAACTCATTCTTCTTTAAAACAACTTAAATTGAATAATAGAAGTACCTAACTATTCAAACAACTTTTATATTAACGTAATATTGTAAGTGTATATTATATAATTTTAAATAGGCCCGCGCTTTTCGGTACATGCGCAGTTGGAAACGTCGGATTTTCAATATAACCTTTAAAACCGTCACATGTCATGTGCACTATCTTCCTTGTACGAATGACTAATGTCTCTAATTTTATATTCTTTATTTGATTTTTCCCAACGCAATATTATTTTATCCGAATTATAAAGTAAAATCGTGCATCGGTAACTTGTGAAATCGTTGAAGTGAGTCAGGGCGAAAGTAATAAAAAAGCTCTATCAGAACCATTTAAATCCATATTTTGGGTTCATTTGGAAACCATTTATCATTTTGAGTTCTTTTTCAGCAAGAGAGTTTCCTTTTTGTTGGAGCTCCTTTGGAACCAAAAATTGGTTCTAATAGAAACCCTAGTTTTTTCTGTGGCAGGGATAACAGTTTTTCCCCTTTCTTACCTAAACCAATTTTCTTCCCTCTTTTTCTACAATTTTAAGAATCCCCTCAAATATCTAAAATCAAGGATTTTGACCCAATTATCCCCTTTTCTCTCTTTATTACAAGGTTTTGATTAATAGTTTCGGAATCATAAACAGAAATTTAAGGCATTATAAAACAAGAAGCTTTGTAAGAGATTCTTTTTGATGATACAAATTTCAAATACTTCCTAAGTGATTTATTTGCTAATTTTGTAGAGTTGAAGGATATGGTCGACAGCGAAGAAATCGCTAACGATTCAATCAAGAAACTAAACCCGGAAGATAAATTCTGAAGTAGGAAATCAAAAACATCTTTATAGTGGTAACATTTGTATAGGCTTCACAGGCCGAAATACTCCTTAAACAGGGGAAATTAAGAGATTTTTCAAGAAAACAGGAAAATAATTTTTTTTAAATAAAATTAACATTTATTGTTTATACTGTATTCAATTCAATTTGAAACGGTTCGAGTTGAATTTTCTACCAAAAACATGCATTTCCAGCAGAGACGATAAATTAACTACAAAAAAAAAAATTAATTTTTAACAAAATAGTTCAACTTCTTTTCAAGTAGTTAAGTTTTTTAAACAAAAAGATGAATTCCTAACGAAAAATGTAATAGTTCGTATTTTAACCAACAAGATTACAATTTTAAATAAAAAGCACTTGAATTAATCCACAAAATACAAATTTTTAACAAAAGAGTAGATTTTCAACCAAAATTGTGGAATTTTCAACCCTAAAATATAAATTAAAACCAAAAAATTAAATTTTAACGAAATATTTGAGCTTTGTACCGAAATATTTGCATTTTCAACCCAAAACGATGAATTGACCATAAAATAGTTACATTTTCAACAAAATAAGTGATTTTTCAACTAAAATAATAAATCTCCTACGAATAAAATTAATTTTCAAGAAAGTAGTGAAACTAATTTTAAATGAAAAATAGTTGAATCCATAAAAAAAGACGAATTTTCGATAAAATATGTACTTGATTTTTCAACCGAAATAAAATATTCAGTCAAGAAAGAAAAAACACTTCAACGCAATTGTTAAATTTTCAAGCCAAAATGTCGAATTCGCTACAAAACAGTAGCATTTTTAACCCGAAAATATTAATTTTTTATTCAAATAATTTATTTTTAACAAAAAAAAAATTTTTCTCAACCAAATTGTTGAATAATATGATAGTAGAGTGTAGTTGCATTTTATTGTTGGATTCTAGTATCTCAGTTGACATTTAAGAAGAAAAACGAGAAATAAGGAAAAGACTGTAAAGCCCTCGATAAATAAATAAGAGAAATACTAATGCATTTGTAAGACTTTTAAAATATGTAAGAAAATTTTCAAAACGGCGTTGCAAAGAAAAGTATGTTAGTTGTGATTGCAGAAACCAAATTTTGGAAATAAAATATAATATGCATAACAGTAGCGTATATTAGGACCCTCTAACAAAGTATAATTGATTTGCAGTTAATTATTATATAGCTGCGTTTTACAAGTTAGCAAATTGCGTATTTTACAAAATTGTTACCTTCATAATTATGTTATTTTTGTGATTTGGAACAAATTTAAACGACTAAGGAAACAAAAACAGAAAAAATAGGTTTTGAAAAAAGTGATTTTTGCGTTCTTTAATTTTTTTTCTAGCATATACTTAGAAAAATACTTTCAACAACAGAGGGTTCTAATTTGAGAAGAATACGCTAGACACAATTGATGAGAATAAGGAATCAAAATCTATCTAATGATAAAAATACTTTTGTTTAGATTAAAACAGGAGCATTTTCAAATTTTATTGTTAATCTATTTTTCAATCTTTGAAATTCTTGAATTATTTAGTGATGTATTTTTATCAGTAGAAATTGCTGAAGAGCTCAACAGTTTTTTCAAAGCTAGCTAACGAAAAATGTAAGCACAAAAATTACTAGAAAACTTGTTGAAGAAAAGGATTTAATTCAATATTCTCAAGATACCTACCCACATTTATTTTCTTTTTCATTCTTCACCTAAAATTAAATTACTGATCTACTATGATCTCTGTAATAAAGTAATTTTTGTTTTCGTAATAGCGAAATGTATCCCTGATTCATTCATCCATGGAGCTTCAATATTTTTAAATTAGCTACATGTCTCTGTCACAAACTCTGCCACAAGGAAAATATTTTCTGTTCTACAATAAGAGTTATCGGTAACAATGGACTCTTGATGTTTAAAAAAATAGGTAACAAAGAATGAGATAATTTTCTCTAAAACTAATTATTGAATCTTTCTCTTATAATATTTCAAACAAAAAGATTTAACAAATGTCATTGAATAAAAGATTTCAGACCATTAAGTAAATTATGAAACAATTCTAAAACGATCAAAGACACTTCATCATCAGAAAGGGGAACATCAAAGGAGAGAAAATGGGGAAAAAGTTATAACATTTTCTTATTCATTGAGTTGACATACAAAGACGAATATAGGCCCGAGGGCCATTAAGAGGAGCATAAGCAGGAGCACTGGTAGTACTATTTCTCATCCAGGTTGTGGATGAGTAAAGGATGAAGGGGGAGAGGGATCGAGCAGTGCATTACCCGTTAGACATGGCCTCTGCGCTGATATATTGACTAGGACAAAAAAGCGATTGTTCTTCTGCTCCCTGGCACCGCGGCTACAGTTGCCGCCACAAAGTCGTCGTCGACTTGGACTTCGTCGTCTTGGTTTACCGGTAGCCACCAGCACGCAGACTGCAATACGGTCAACGGAAAACGTCAACATTGGTCGCCAAGATAGGTTCAACTATTACGAACTACCTACCACGATGATAAGGTGAATCTTTATTCGTCTTGGTCATTTGCTGTCTAATGAAGAATTTAATGTTTGAGAACTAATAATTACCTCTCTGTGTGGTGTGCTTAATCTATTGAGGTTATCTGCAGATAAGTTCTAAGATACGTTTGGCCAACTTTTTTGTCAAGCTAGGAACAAATTGTCTTCATTATGAATCCAGCAGGTAAGAAAAATATTCAATTTATGATTAAATTGACCTGGATGATTAGAAGCTGCAGTGAGTAATGATTAAATTAGCTGGTCTGTAAAATGATCTTATGGAAAATTATATCTTTGATTACGAATTGTGTGCATGATGAGAGTACAATCAGCGGACAATTTAAACTGATAATGATGATTATCAGCTTGTTGTTTGAATCTGTATTATTTATTACTCTTTCTCTATCTCATCTGCTATACCCCCCAACTAAGCTTTTTGCTATTCTGATTAGTAGTAAAATTCGAAAAATATGCGGATCACTTTTTTATAACATGTTTCGCTATGATCAGATAATGTTAGCTCACATCACAAGAACATCTCCTGATTCATTTGATATTCAATTTCCAAATCTCATTTACTTTTTAATTCTGCCACACTTACTTAGAAATCTTATAACACCAGCATACACCGCGTCAGATGTCTAAAGCACTTATAACGCAGCATGACCAAAGTGATCTCTCACACGTCGCAAACGGGAGCACAGGATGAAGGAGGAGAATATATGATTTTGCTGGAGTGTGGAGGAGGCAGAGGTCGTTGGGACGAAGAAGCTGTGGCAAAAGACATTGGGAACAACAGTACATGCACAAGAAAATAATCGCGGTGAATGTGGCAGTGGCAGACCACTGGCATAAGGACGAGGAACCTATTAAAGCAGGAGCGAGTAAAAGAGTCTGGACAGGTGAGATAATCAACCTGCAGCCATTGCTCCAAGCACCTTGTAGTAATCACTATTCGCGCTTGGTGTCTTTTATGCTCCCGCAAACTCTAAGCCGACCGTTCGCAGACGATTCGCTGTTGAGGGGCGATTCTCGAACGGCCTTCGACTTCTGGTCTTCCTGGTCTTTTGGACGACCATCAATCTGTACGCTTCTGTTCCATTCTGTTCTCTTATTTCTTTTCCCACTAAAGATAGGCTTTTGTCTTGTTAAAAAGAATTTAACTACGCTGAACAAGTGTTAGCCTTCGAGGCAAACTATCGCATCGCAGCGAAAAGTGCTTCGTCAGGAACGGCTCCTAATGGGATGATTCGGAAGAAGCATAAAATGTTACAGAAATGTCACACTGAACACCCCCAATCAATTCCATGTGGGTCATTATCATTAAATTCCTGAGTTTGGCCTAAATTGCAAATTTCTACAAATTGATATTGCAGGGTTTTAGGGAAACAGCGATTAAAAAGGGAAATTGACTGCAGGAGCTAATTTTCATAAAATGTAGAATTAATTTGCGCCTTTTCTAGTTTCCACTGATTTGAAGCTATATAATTTTAGCTTGGAGTTTTCTGCCTTTATCCATCCCGCCTCATCATGTATACGTTTGTAAATAATAAATAATGACAAAGAAGATTGATACTGTATAAAATCAGAAGATCCGTTATTTTATTTGCGTACTCAGCCAGTAACAATGCCTTGCTCAACCATCGGGTATTGTGCGTCGCGGAGGTCTGCTCGATACTGATTTACTGCTCGTCTAATTTGTAGGCGGTCGACATTAAACAATCCATAAACGCGCATACGTAAAACACTCCCGACTTGCACGGCCGGCTGGTCTGGATAGACGGACGGATGGACGATTTATTCATATTCAAATGCGCGCCTTTACGAGCACGTTCACGCGCATGCGCGCGCCCCTTTCGGGGTTATGTTACGTCGGGTTAACTGCAGCCGCACATGTCGTTAGCTTGCTGTTTTATCCGGTTCTTTGACTCTTTCCTTTTCATTTTTTATTGTCTTCCTACAGGGTACCATACATGCAGCCAAGCGGCGCAACCAAGGTCCTTTTACTGATGAATTATAGCTTCTTCTTCCGAGTGAGAGAACTCGCATTAGTGTCGAACGCATCGAGATCTAACACAGCTGTTTTTAAGGTCTCTCAACTCAGAAGTTGGAGTCTTAATATCTTTGAACCTGATAAATATATTTTTTTTAACGAATGATTTCTTTAAATCTGGAGAAGGAGCCAAAGATAAATGAAGCATAGAATAGTAATAAAGATAATATTCATCAAGATATGAATGGTTGAAGTTTGAGGTTAGAAAAAATTATATATTCATTTATTAATTGAAATGAATTGTACCAGACAAGGCCCCTACGGTATAGTCCAACACTGATCAGGTGTTTCTAACAAAAATGTGAATTTCTTGCTACAAGAGCATATAAAATATGGGGATGACACTTGTGCGTGTCAGAGACATAAAGGAGAATCCCTGCACACCATCGTATAAAAGATCGGTATCCAAACTGGTGTTAGAGTTTCTCGGGGGTTTGAACTCCCGACCCTTTCGAAGACAATACCCATACTTGAGTCTCCAGGTTTCCTGTTCCTCTGCCTCTCTCTCATTCTCACGACAAGTTTCGATACATGGTCTCTGCCTATACGCGTATTCCATTTATCGCAGAATTCCTCCCGATCTCGCGATGCTTTTCCGGAGTAGGGCTACGAACTACTCCTGCAACGAGAAATCGCCCATAAACACCATTAAGGCCCACAGGGCAACATACAGCGTACTTTACCAGACTTATGACACAGCATTGCTTGAATTAGGTACTCGTTACTGGTATTACGTTTCAGCCACCTTGCCTTGTCCTCTACCGGGATCGACTCTACTAGAAAGCCGAGGTGTTGACTCATTTTCAAGTTTTCAATTTCAATTAAATTGCCAACTTTATGGCCGATGCCCGAGATTCATTTCCTAAGAGATCAAGATACTGCTCCAGGGAGTAAGAACGAAAACAGCAGTAAGAGATACACAAAATTTATTCGTGGAATAGTGAACTTAACTTTGCAAGCTAACGGACAATTTTTAAATTACTTACTTTTTCAATGTAGACTTGAATTCAAAAATCTTAAATCTAATTTGAGATTTTAATACAACCTAATTTTACAAGTTAACTTGAGTGTTAAGCTGAATTGAATTAATGAGCTCAATTAAGCTTATAAGTTTTCAAAGCTAAAATAAATTTTATTGAAGCTTAGCTCAACCATTTTTCAATTTATCTATAAGGGGC
>CAKNWW010284393.1:0-15491 GCA_932074435.1 Andricus kollari | reverse complement strand
TTTCGGTGTGGTATTAAAAACCAATTTTTGTTTTAGAAATGAAGTGTCTAGGTACACTGGAAATATATTGTCTACGCTCATTGAATTTTGGTAAACCATTTAGAAAAATGATAAAAACTTTTCATCATTCGATAAAGCATAAAATATTAATTTTTTGCGAATTCTCATCATTTTCATAACGATAAAATTTGTACATTTCTTTGATTAAAAAGAACACATTTTATTACAATACAGTCCTAATTTTTTAAGTCAATAAATTTACGTGGCAAATGTTTCATGGAATGTTACGATATTTCAACCTTCGTTTTCAAGTTATTGGTTTGGTTTTCTGTCATATGAAAACATTGAAATTTTGACGAAGGCCACTTTTCCACGTATGTATTTTGTACGGAGTTCTTTCTATATTAAATGTTAAACTAAGGGATTTAAAATTGAAGCGTTCAAAATAAAAATTGTGGCTTACAGTTTTAAAAATTCAATTATTTTAATGAATACATTGGAAACTATAAACAATTTCCAAGTAAAAGATGCAAAAGCGAAAAATTCAACAATGTGAAATTGGATCCATCCAGAATTTAAAAAATTTTAATTACACCAATTATATTATTGTGAATATTTCTGAATTGTCCATATATTAGTAATTGCAAATTAAAATTTTGAATTTGGAGAATAGAGGGAGGATTAGAGCACGTATACAAACTTATATAGCTCTGAAAGTCTGAAATTGAACAATTCAATTTGAATGACATGTTGTACAAATTCTAATGATAGTGTATAAATGTTTTGTTGTTTGTGATTGTATAAATGTTTTCAAATTGAATGCTTTCAAGTTTAAAAAATTTCAAGTTGAATCTTATTCAATAATTGGAAAAATTCACAATAAAACCATTGAAAATTGAGCGTGTCGGTGCAATAACGGTGTCCTTGCATTTTTAAAAGTCACTTATTTTTCAATTGTTTGGTACGTACATAACTTCATGAGAAGAAATGAAAAACAGACCGTTATTTCGCCCAACCGGTAAATTGTAAGTGTTCAGAATCGAACAATTGTAACTGTGTTTAAAATTGCAAATTTTCAAACTGGAAACGTTTAAAATGGAAAATATCTGACTTTGGGATTTGTACAGTTGCAAATTCCATACGTTCAAAGTAATTTAAGTTTAAGTACTATAACTCTCTAAATCTAAATTAGTAAAATTTCAGAAATTACTAGTCGAATTTTGCTGTGTAATTCAATTAGAGAGAAGTCGGTCACTAGCGGTTAGTCGAAAACTACTAATTTAATTAGTCGAACTATTTACTGATTCAATAGTGGAAAACTACTAATTGCTTAGTGCAAATATATTAATTTATTTAGGTCTGTATGTAAAAATTAAAGAACATGATAGAAATACGAAATGTGAAAAATAAGAAAGTTTAGTGTAAGAACGCTATTGTGTAATATTTTAAACTTTATTGAAAAAAGAAGACACTGTTATAAAACTTGTCAATAGGCTACGTCACATGATCCTGGATCATACAGCGTCACCTCCACCAATATAAAGTGTTTACAAGTTATTGCTCCAAACACAACAAATTATAATTAATTACACACTTAATCTATTTTACATTATTGGCTTTAGTAAAATAAACTTGTGATTTTTTTATAATCCCATTAGTGCAGTGCTAAAATACTACTACTTTATTAATCAACCATTCAGTTACTAATTAAATTAGTAACATTTTTAATAATTCATGCGCGGAGAAAACACGAAAAAAATTAACAATTTTAAATTCACACAAATGCCGATGGAGCAATTTTGAATATTATATCTTTTACTGTATATTATCATTCCTTGTTTGTATATTATTACTTGAATAATTTTAAAACACATAATATACTTTCATTCTAAAAATTACTCATATAAATACGTTTAGAATCCATCACTTCCATCATTTGTTTTTCTGTTTCTGAGTTTTTATCGGGGAATTTCAATTCTCGTTTTAAAAAGTGTGAACATTATAACCGGATGAACATGGAACACTACCTTATAGCTTATTTTATTTATTCAAACTGAGAATGTAAATTTAGTTGATTAAATCAATATTCTGTCATTGGAAAGTATTATATTTAGTCAAAGGAATTTTATTCCAAATGAGAAATGTTTAATTGGTTGACCTTAATTCCATTGAGGCCATGAAACGTTTTTAAGTTGGAGCAAAATAATTGAACAAATGACAATTCTTCTGTGATTGGCTTATTAGATTGAGTAATTGGATTGAAAAATCCTCTTTAAAAAACAGTATGCCATTTCTTTGAAAGGAATTCTTTGAAAGGCTAAAATGATAAATAACGTGCTCAGATTAATTGGACATACAATTAATCATTAAAATCTGTAAAACAGTTGGGTTAAAAAACTGTGATATTAAAAACTTTTCTCTTCATGGGATTTTTATAAAAGAGGTCTTGGAAAGGTTCTTTCTGAAGAAACTAAATAACCTCTCGTTACAAGTAAAATACTTTTTATTATTTCAGCTGCTTTAATTTACATTGAGGAGAACATTTTCTTGACTCAATCACTTGTTTGCCAATAAAACATATTCCATTCTGTCAGTGGAAGTCTAATTGTAATAGAAAGTATCTTATTTGGTTCTCCTTGATTTTATTTGTAAGATAATTACTTTAATTATTGGTATTATACTTCCTTCAGCCTACGCTAACAATGCTTAGAAATTCATACAAGTAAGTCATAAATTAAAATTATTTTTTATAAAATTATAAAATACCAGTTTCACTATCATTGAAAGTTTCCTGAAATCTTTTCTCTAAATTTGTTTCAGTAAGAAATGGGTCGCTTAATCAAATCAGTCAAATTCACTGATCCGTCAGTAAAACGCGTTACTCATTGATTAATTCATTTGACCCACTTATGATTGCAATAAACAAAGCTGCACTCAGTAGTTCTCTAATTCAACAAACAATGATAACCTGAAATCTTGTGACACTTGGAAGCCTCCCAGAATCGTCGTCGTGGAAATTGATAAAAACTCAAAGGAAATGTCAGTTCTAATCATTTCCGACATTCTCGATTTGCATCCGCCTGTGGTTCGTGATTTGAAATACCGGCAACTGTTTGCAATTTGAAACAGTGATCGGTTCATGTAATGGCATGGTGCCAGTTTCCAATAATTGCCTGACTTGCGGTCAGACGATAAAACAAAATGTCAATAACCCAAAGAGATTATTGTTAAATACAATATAATCTTTTATCATCTTTGATGAAGAAGAAGTTTAAAAGTTAGTCATGTAGACGTTAAATTAATGCTAAATGCGACTCATCGCTCGTCATCTATATTAATCATACAATGTAGCGAGTCGGAATTGTTCTAGAATCAATGAAAAACCGGTTTCTTTTGATTTGTATTAAAAAGTGCTTATGGATTCTTCAGAACCAATAATAAAAGGAAGATTCTTCAAAAGTGGAACGAGGTAATATACTCATCAGAGAGATTTCCCCAAACATAATAGAAAATACGTGTTCTCAAGTCTGAAAAGTACTTTTTAGTCATATAAACATTCAAGGCTTGTAATTTATTATCAAATAGAGATATTAATCTTCAACAGACGTTCTTGAGGTATTAAAAATTAAGTAATAAAAACATGTAAGTAATAAATATTATTTGAAAGCACTTTTAGAAAAATTGTAAAATAGTATAAACATTTTGATTTACTGGAACCTTGACCACGTGTATTATGCTACTCAATTTAGAAAAGTGCTATTGTAACTTCGATTTTATTTGATTATACTTTAGTTTTCTTATTCATTGGGATTTTTTTAGATATTTATTTTTGAGGAAAAGCCTAAACATGAATAATTATTAAACTATAAATGTTTTTGAAAAGTAGGAAAAACAGAAAATTAACTGATTTTTTTAAATTGAAATTTTGAGTGGTTACCCTGATTTATAGTAATGTCATTTTTCCATAAAAACTGTATTTTTGTCAAGCTATTATAAAGATTCATTTATGAACATGTCAATTTTGAGTACTGTAAAAGATCGAGTTCTTTTTTTCAGGCCACCATCTTTGCATGTAGGAGAGACCACCCTAGAGTAGATAATCATTATTTTAAAATACTAATGTATGTAAAATAATTAATTTAATTTAATTGATAGCGAGGAAAATATACCTGTCAATGTATTATAATTAATTATTTTACTTATATTTATGCGTATAATTAATGATTATCTACTGTAAGTTCATTATAAACTGTCGGATGGACTTCCCTATTTCTTAAGACTCAAAGTGTCCTGTTTTTGAATAGGACAACTTCATTTAATTAGATTCAATGTAAAACAAATGACTCCGGGATTCCATCAGTGATCATCTTTTATACGCGTGAAGTATTTAGTACCACTTGCAATTTATTTGAATACCTTTAAATTTTAATATCTGAAACGCCTGGTCTCACTGTGATTATTATTATTATTATAAATGGGCAGGAGAATTTAAGTTCCATAGGCCGGTTTTCACCATATAGGCGTTTATTGCTGCATAGGAAATGTCTAAGTAATCATCTGGTTCACAGAAATGATCTCCTGAATGCTTCACTCTGAGGTTTACAAGCACGTCACAGTCGCAGAGGAAGTGATGTGCTGATTCCTCACGAAAGGCGCATTTTTGACCTGGAGGGTCGCTGTCGATTTGCATGTTAGGTGCTTCTTTATACAACATGGTTCTTTGATCAACTTTTTAGAGTGTATCATCCCTTTAGTTTTTTCGTTACCTTGAATATTCTCGTGTCCAGGAACCGCGATTGGTTGACCCAGTTTTTTTCGGACACTTCAAGAAGTTCTTGTAGGCAACTTCAGATAAGTCTGGATGTAAATTCCTCTGATTGAAGAGCTTTCAGAGCAGCTTGGATGTCGGAGCATATGTAAATGTGGTGAATAATAAACCCATGTTTAGTAATCTCTTCTAGGTAGGTTTTACTAGCATGATTTCAGCTTGTCATACAGTAGGGAATTTACCCAGTGCGATTGTTATTTCAGCACTAGGCTTCATGCCAAGGGAGTCTTTAGAGCCGCCTGCAAATATCAGGCGAGTTCACCCGTTGTAAATAAATTGCTTCTCCTCTGTTCAACGTGCCAATCCTCGCTTTTTGGGAAGATCACCTTAAAGGGCTTCATGGACGAGTATTCTTTCAGCATGTTGGCAAAGTGCATGCAAAGGATTTCATCCCCTGTCAAAACGTTCTTGACTGCACCATGCAAGTTAAGGAACACGGCATTTCTATAACCCTTCCTGAAGGAAAGTCTGAACTGAAAGAAATATTTGAATGGTACACGCATAATTCTGGTTATTCTAACCATATTGTATTGCTCGCTCAGCTACAACCATACAGAATGGCTATTTTAGGCAGGCCACTATGATTACGTACTATAGGTAGACCAAGAATATTTTATCCTTAAAGAATCTTGAATCGTATTCCTGAGTTATAGACCTGTGTAGCTGAATCTTTCATATAAGAGTTTACATGGTTAGCTTTACTAGAATGAATGCCATGATACAATATTGAACCCTGTTGCATCAAATGATTCGTTAGTAATAAAAGTTTTTCTGGTGAAGTCTTGAAGAAAAACATGTAAAATTTACGAAAATATAAATTCACATACTACAAATCAAGTACTTCGAAATTTTGTATAGAGTCCAACTGGAAAAACAATTTTTTGTATTAACCTAATGTGGGGTCAAATTTTATATTTCTCTTGTAGCAAAAACACATTATCCTTTAATTTTCACTCACAAAACTGTTATTAATGGAATATTTAGCCCTAATTTGTTAATTAACGAATGTAGTACGGAACGCGTGACCAAGCGTACAAAAGTCGCTTCTGATTGTGCCAGGTGGCGCCAGTAAGCAAGCGTATTCTGTTAGCGGGCTAACGAAGCTTTCGTTCAGCTAAAAGTTGGGGTGATCCAGCCGTACTCTGCATAGCTGTTTCCTGGGAGTACTACCTTAACCATACCAGTATTGGTGTACCTTTTATCTGTATGGTACGAAATAGAAATACGTCTGTTTGAGGAGTTCGGCCTAATAACCCACCTCCCCCCTCACACTTTCAGACGAGTAACCAGGTTCGGAAACAGGGAAGTGCACCTGCATGAGGTGTTCGAGGATTTCGCTAGCTCTTTCCATCATGTCAGCTTTTGTCAAAATCAATGTCCTCAGTTGACATGTAGGGTTTTTCTTTAAGGCTCTCTGGAGTTTCGCAGTATCAGGTAAATTTGGAATGTTCTGACAATACCACCTAAATGAGTTCCTCTTAACCGACTGTATTTCATTAGTATATCTTGCTACACTAATCCTATACAAGTCCCAGTTTCCAGTTTTTCCAAGGTCTTTCCTATATTTGTTTTAGCCAATTGCTCTTGGGTTCGTATACCTAATCGTATAGGACTTGTCAGCTGTCAAAGAAAAGCACATATGCCTGTGATCTGATAGGGATATCTCAAGCGATGCAAGCGGTCCGTGGATGTTTTGCTAATGGATATAGAGCACATGGTTAAGTCAATAACCTCTTGCCTTCTAGTTGTCACAAATTTTGGTGTATTTCTGTGATTCAATATGGTTCAATCGGTAGTTAAATGGTAATGCAAAAGGTACTCGCCCCTGTTGTTGATTTTCTTACTGTTCCGAATTTAATGATGTGTGTTCGCATCACATACAATGATCAGCGACTCCAGAAAATCGAATTGCAGTTATGTTAAGCAAATCTTTTGTACATAACCTAGATAAGCAAATATAATCAACATCCCTTCTGAAATAAATCGATGTACTAGGGTTTTCAACAGTTCTATTGTAGATTATAGATCCGAAGTTCTTACTTACAACCTTTAATTCTACCTTGTAGCACCAAGGTTCTTGAATTAAAACAAAAGCCGTGTATTCTACTGTAATATGTCTGCTAAAGATGGCCGCCACAGATTTACAGTGGTGAAGATTAATTTGGTTGAAATCCAAAACTGAGGAGCTTACGCTGCTCATTTAAGAATAAATGTCATCCCTCGATTATTCCGATGATAGCTGCTGTTATACTCTCCTCGTAATCTTCTTCGGCCTAGAAAGGATTTTCATTTTGATCCTTCTTATCCCTAGATATGTCGTACAGTCGATCTTTTCCATGCGTTTGACCTCTGAAGTAACCGCTCTCAGGACTAACTAAATCATCCCAGTATCTTTCTTTACATCGATGATAGACCACTTCCGGATTCCCTCCTTTTAGTGTGGATTTCTAGACTGCCAACCTTTTTAGGATCGAATACCGTTCCTCGGAAGTACCTGGTATCCATGACACAAACTTGACAGGTTCGGAAAGGTCATTAGAATCGATGGCTTTGATTCTTGCATCTTTGCATAGTTTCCAACCGTCTTCAGCCTGGATGAGCCATGTTCCAGACATATCAACTAAGCAGATGACGTTAAGTAAGTTGTTCTTGTATCGGCAGTCTTCAAACCTCGGGATAATGTCACCACGTTTTATTCAGGTGATCTTAATCTTTAGGGCTGCCTCAATAGCCATTGCTTGTTCTGTGTTGAGTTTCTCTTGCGGGAATCCCTGAGACATAATGGCCAATTTCAGGTGGCTATGTGAGTCAACTGGGTTGGGAACCCTGTCCCTGTCAATTTTCCTGTCTTCTATAGGCCATCTGGCATCGGACCGGGGCCGTTTAGGAGTCCCCGTTTGAGAGTTTACCTTGCAACGAAAGTTGCTCGCGTTTGTGTTTCTTCCTGGCAGCATGGCTGTACTTTATCTTTTTAGGAGTCTTTACGGACTCAGTATTCTCGTTAGCATTAGCCTCGTTTATGGGACTTATTAAAGTTTTATTCTCAGTCGTACCACTCGAAATGCTAGAAACCGCATAGGCCCCTTGTTAGATTAAAGGAGATGTAAAACCTTCTTTGGTTTGCATCTTCTCAAGAGAAGTGTTCATATCTAGTTTCATTGAAGACTCTATTGTGTTTTTTTTACTCAATGTCTTTTTTGATCGTTTGAATTCATATTGTACCCACAATTAGCTAAGGAATTAAATGTCCGTCCCCGGCACGGTAGTTCACGTCCTCGCAGCGGCTTCCAGGTCTTTCCTGCTCGCGGGATTTCTTAGGCCTCCTTACCGCAACCAGGTCTGAACCAAAGTTTCGGTGTGTACAGCTGGAAGCCATCGAAGATTATTATATGTTAGAATTCGAAGTATAACTCGAGGTGATATTTATTCATCTGGACGCGTGTCTTTATTCCACTATTTTCACTTTTTTATAAGAGCTTCAATTGTTCTAACTGGTTTAATAGAATTTCTGATCGCTTACATTGAAACATACTTTGTTGAATCTGTAAAAAAGTAGAATTAATTTTCTCGCAATTAACAAAGCGCTGATTCTTATTATGTTTCACATTCTTAGGAATCTATACACGGTGGGCTGGAAGCGACGATAGGTTGCATAAAAATGTCGATAAAAACTGAGAGCAGGGATGTATTTGTTGATGATTACAGGTGAAAACCCCGTTTGGAATGAATTCCTAGCTGTTCCTGTTTCAAAGATATCCACGTTTTACATACTCCTGATAGGATCAATTTTCGCGAAAAAGGAAAGGCATGTTTCTCGATGATTGAAACATATTTGTGCGTAAAATATTTGATTATTATGTTGCAAATAATGTGTGAATGTATGAATATATGAATGTGTGTGTGTGTGTGCTCTAAGTTAGCATCGACTTTTCTTCAGAAGGCAACGCTCCTTTTGCCCGCATTGTCTACCAAGATTGTAACCAATTGTAGCGTTTCAGTCGTGTGTCGATGCTATTTTGTTTAAAATGCTTTCCCCCTCTCAACATTACCGATAAACAAAATCGCATCGGACGCGTCGATGCACATTTTATTTGTATGTCAAGGGGTTAACAAACATCAGAGCAATTTTTCTGTCAATAAATTATGTCCATTCCACAAGTAATACAAGATCATATTGATGATCAGTTCGATATTTCTAATAAGAAATTCCCAAAAAGTATGTGTAGCTCTTGTCGACTAACTGTTAATGAATATGAAAAAAAAATGTAAAAAGACCTTGTCCAACTATGCCCAATTACGAGGATCTTAATTTAGCGAAAGAAATCAGAACGATGATTTGTAACTGTTACATTTGTCTGACAGCGCCACTTACTAGCCATTCAAAAACAAATCAAGGTAGAGGTCATGCTCGAAACTTCTCCACCAAAATTGATACAAATAATGGCCTTGATGGTACTGTGCAGAATGCGTCACTTTCTAAAAGTAAAGAAAATGCAATCAAAGCGCGAACTTCTATTGAAATCTGTAGCAGCTGTTTTCAAGAAATAGGCAAAGGCATTCCACATTCTTGCAGTGGTCCTTCTTCCTCTAATGCTCTTGATAATGTGTTCAATATAGTGGAACAATTAGCTGAGAAACAACAAAACCAGATAGTAACCACTATTTTGAAAAGAAAACTTTCGAGCAGTAAAGAAGCAAAAAATGAGCTTCTTTTGAACACGACGGGTTCTAAAGCTCGCATAACTGTAAATAAGAAAAAAGAGAAGAAAAGAATCTTCTCTGCTCAAAGTTTAGATAACTTCCAAGGTATTACTGCATCATCTACAAATTATATGAAAAAATTAGTCAACTTCATTCGTAGTTCTGTTGGAAAAAACTCAGTTCCTACAAATTATAACGAACATATGTATGAAAAATCAAGGATGATGGAAAACATTTATAAGGAAGGTCTTTATGAATTCGAAACAGACAAAGAAGGAATTAAAAAAAGACCAGTCGTGTATGCCAATGCGACAGAACTTCTTGACTTTGTCCTTGAGAAACCGAATATTGAGCATATAGAAGAAACAAAAATAAAACTAATGGCAGATGGAGGCCAAGATTTCTTTAAAATTTCCATCTCAATTTTGACCCAAGAAGACGGCGAAAAAGAAGAAAATGATTCAGATGTTTATAAAAGTAAGAACGTCTCATATTACTGCACAGGTGAAAGTATTGCAAACAAACGCAAACTGACTAGTGTCTACAAATTGAGTTTATTATGCATAGTTCCTCGCATTAAAGAGACTTATGAAAATTTCAAAACCTTAGTTTAATTAACCAAACTAAATGAGATACCTTTCAAACTTCTTTCAGACTTAAAACTTGTTCTACTTGCTAATGGACAGCAAACAGCGACGGCAACTTACCCTTGCCCTTATTGTTTTATTACATGACGTGAATTGAAAAGTGTTGATAAAATGATTGATGATAATGCTCGGAATAGTGATGAAGAAAATCTTAATTTAAAGAGATGCAAGCACTTGAAAGAGGACTATTTGCAATTTAAAAGTATGGCCAACGACAAAAAAGCTAAAGAATGTCATAGCACCGTTCATCATCCTCTTTTTATTGAAGAAGATAATGATAAAGATGATGACATGTACGTGCTTCAGAAGTGTGTTCCTCCTGAACTACATCTCTTACAAGGGTTTGTCAATCATCTCTTTTGGGATGGTATAGTTAAAATCGATGGTATCGGGAAGGAAAAGGCTTTGTTGTGGCCTAATAAATTAGGTATATTTCATAAAAGCTATCATGGAGATATTTTTGAAGGAAATCATTGTCGGAAACTGTTTAAAGAAGTGGATAAATTACAGGATCCAGAAATTTATGAGGTTGTAGGGCCATTTCGATTACAGCCTTCTATTGCCTCATTCAAAGCAATGAACAAAATCGTTAATACTTGCTTTTCTGCAAAACAAGCGGATCTTACCGATTTTGATAAAAATCTAAGCGAACTTCGTGAAGCTTTGAATAGTACTGGAATTTCTCAAACTGTCAAAATACATATTATTCTTGAACATTTGAAGCAAGCCATTACATTCTTGAATAACGATGCTTTAGGATTATGGTCTGAGCAGGCCGGGGAGTCGGTTCATAGAGAATTCATTCAATTCTGGGATAGATTTAAAATAAATATGATCGAAGAACCAACTTATATGAGGCGATTAAAGAAAGCTGTAGTGACATTTTTATCCCAGCATATTTAAATTTAAAAATTTAATATTTGATAAAACGTTATGCACTGAGGTGTCTGATTATATTATATTATATGGTGAAGCGAAAAATACTTTTAAAAACTATATATAATAAAAATTAATTGTGTTGACAAATTTAAAATAACAATAAAATATATATAAAAATATAAAAACCAATAAAAAAAAAACAAAAAAAAAAGAGGTGCAAAGTAAGTTGCCTCCACGTGGTGCACCTTAGAAACGTATAAAATTGGCTAAAAACTTACCTAAACTTATATGTTAACATACTATATACACATAAATTTACTCGCGTGTTTACACACACATACATTTTTTAATGTTTTTATGTATAAATATGTTTCAATGACCGAGAAACACGCCTTTTCTATTTCGCAAAAATTGGTCCTATCAGGAATACGTAAAACGTAGATATCTTTGAAACAGGAGCAGCTAGGAATTCGTTCTCAACGGATTTTATACCTGTAATTATCCAAAAACACACCCCTGCTTTCAGTTTTTGTCGACGTTTTTATGCAATCTATCGTCGCTTCCTGTCCACCGTGTATAGCCTTTCGATTAAAATTTCGCAGTATGTACTCAGAAAAAATGTGTAGTTCAAACAAAAAATACTGAAAAATATAATCAACAAATGTAAAATATATTTGATAAACGTAATTTGTGTTTTGAAATACCCAGCTGTATCAACGATTCATGAATTTTTATTGTACCTGAAGTTCCGAACGTTCATCGCCCATTATTCAGACATCCACAAGACAGGTTAGAATTGATATATTTGCCAGTTAAAAAAACTCAAAAATCTTTCTTTTTTATTCCTGGATTTATAGGCCCACTAAAAAATGTTGAAAATTTTAAGTTAGAATTTCGATATTTGCCAATTAAAAAATGTCAACAATATTTTGTCATGCTTTGAAATATAGGCTGGGTGACACATTTCGTAACGACCGCTAAAACCACCCTTATTATATGCACATCAAAAATGTTGAAAATTACAAGTTAGATATGGAACGATGTTATAGGTCCTACTATATGGTTTAAGGATATTTTAAGAGGTTTCAAGGGATTTTATAAGATTACATTTCATGCAATGTCACCTTTGAATTAGTTATACGTGACTTCGTGAGTTTCAAATGTCATACAAAATTTATACGTCACGTGGAATTTTTCGCTTAGTAACAAATATAGGGGAGAAATAAGTTCGCACCAAGTTTCGGAAGAGTATGCAAATTTAAAAACAAGTTCTGCTATTTAGCTTCACTCATTTTTATTTCAATTAGGCCTTTTGAATCTTTCTAATTGTAACGTAAACTGGGAAATAAATTATAAATTCCAAACCTCTGTCAAAATTATTCCTATTTAATTAGCGTTATATTCGAAATTCAAACATTTTGATTTCAGCTATATAATATGGACGTATCCAAGTGACAAGGTTCCATCTCTGAGAAACTAAATCTAAAGATTCTGACTGGCGTGATGAACTCTAGAAGTTTCAAAATATCATATAAATCGCATTGTGGACATCAGCGCCCTTAACTCTGTAACACCTTTTCATTTGGTCTCCATGAGTTACCACCTTATTATTTGTGCACGCCGATATCTTTGTTTTAAGGATTTAAAAATTTGATTAATTAATAACAATAGTCACAGTAAATTATGCTATAAATCCATATTTTTAAGATTTTGCCAATATTATTCGTTCGTTTTCAACGATATTTGTGCCTGGATGCAATTTCGTTACTAGTCTTTATATCAAAATCGTCTATTCTTTTTTATTTTATGTTTTCGCAAAAGATGAATGATGTAATACCTAAAAAATTGAGTTATAGAGCTTTTAAGTCATTAAGAGAAATAATTAATAGAAAACTATTATACCGTCCACCTAGTTGCATAAGTTGGTAAGCCACACCATTTCCAAAAATGACTTTTTTTATTGCATTACATATTTTATAAACGCATATTTGTTGCACATTCTTATGTTACTCATATTCTTTCCAATTCATAAGATCGTCAGCTGAAATGCGAAAAGATCTATAAATTAATTAATTTTCATCATAATTTCGATTATTAGCTTCTATGGAAAGTAAGTTTACTTTTTATAAAAATACAAAAGATCCATTATGTATCAATCAATTAATAAAATAAAATTACGCGTAGTTTGTTTTTAAATGTGGACTTTGCCTGTTATAAGGAACTATGAAGTTTAATATGTATATTTTGAAATTTAAATAACTATTTTTGAAGGGTATTATGTTCAAAAACTAGTTTTATAATCGAATGCAGAAAACTATAACGTTTCTGGAAAAACCGCAATGATATTATTTGATTCGGATTTGCTAATTTAGCGGTTGTCCGGTTAATTTTATGCTTCAAAGTGAGGGACGCCATAAACAATTCAGTGGGGCAGACGACCTTAAAGTTCCGTGACTGAAAAGTCAACCTATACCGATTCGCTGGACTCTCAGGGATGACTTCGTCAAAAAGGTACCTTGCAGTTTTATAAAATATGAAGTGAAATAAATTCTGATCCATAATTTACAATAAGGGAGAGGAGGATGAGTTGGCTCGGAAGCTAACTTCGTCTGAATTCTTGCATAACATTTGATTTATAAAGCATTCACAATCAGGGGATTTTTAAAAACATTTTGATTAAAAGTTTATGTGTATGAAGTTTTTCGTAAAATAAACAGTGGAAAAACGGTTACCAGAAATGACATCGATTTTCGTCTATCTCTTACAGTTTACGATATATTTATAGTTGAAAATTAGGTTTATACTTCTACGTTGATTTCCACGTGCAGTGTTAAAAAATACCACCCGAATTTCCCCGTGGATTTTTACGTGGAGTTCCACGTAGATATTTTCTTCTGGGATTCGAGGGGTTATATCAGTGCTAATTAGCAAAAATCTACCCAGAATTGCTTAAAATTTAAAAGTAATGGGCGACTGAAATCCTAGATCCAGTCCTGATTCTATGTCCAATCGTCCACTTTACCGTGACCATATGTGGCAGCATACGGTAGAAGTGTAGTTTCCGCATTGCGTGGTGTAAGCGACAGTCCTTCCGTACACGACATAAAGATGTCACGCTTTTGTTCGCTAAATTGCCCAGAGAGTTTCGTTGAAGGACTTCTAAGGCGACAACGATCAGTACGCGTAATTGTTTTTGCCGTTTGGGACAAGGTTCTTCGACGATAAAAGCGTTGTCGTTTGCAGTAAATTGCAAATTTATAATCACCTTTATTATAAATCCATTAAACAACAAAAAATTAGTAAATATGAGTTAAATATCCTCTTCTATCTTTAACTTAATTGAGAGAAAAAACGAATGAATATTTTAGATTTGGATCTCTTGATTAAGAGTGAATCTCAAGAATGTATAGGAAACAAATTGAATATCACTTTCAGAAAGGAAATAAGAATAATTTATTTAAATAGACGATAAATTAATAACAGGATCTTGAGTCTGTCAATCTTTAGATACAGCTATAATTTTATGTACACTATTCCATAATTTTTTGCTTAGATTAAGTGTAAAGGAATTAGGTAATAATAGGCGAAGGATATACGCAGAAACTAATAAAAAATAATTGCCATTACAAGAGGGTTAAGGTAACAAAAATTATTGGTTATTTAATGGTGTAATAGTAAGATTGAAATGTGATTTAATCTATATTTATATAAAGCTTTTTAATTTTTAATTTTTGAGCCATCATGAGAAAATATTATTTTTTAATCATTCACGGTCGATCATTGGAAAGCGTTATTATGCGGAACTCCTAATACCGATATTACGATAATTAACGTTCGCAGGAACTTATCATTAAATTTGTAATGTCGCAGTAACCACACGCGGATACGTGTGACTCTTATCTCTGACTTTCATTTACTTGCTATAATGCGTATGAAACGATTCTAGCTCTTGTTCATTAGAAATATTGATAAAGAATGTGATACATAAAGTAGGTTTCAAACTACCCTACTTTTTTAATACAAGGATAATATTTCAATTTTTTCTCAGTCCAATATTATACTTAATACACTCGAATCTCGTTTCAACGACCTTCGATATAACGAGCGCTTGCTACAACGAGCGCATGGTCTCGCGCAGAATGTCTTCCTCCACTATCTTCCCACTATTTCGCTAGGAGAGCGCGCGCAAATTTGAATCAGTAGTTGCCATCTCTCATTTCAAGTTTTGAAATTATATTTTAAAACATAAATTTTGTTATTTGAGGGTTACAAATAATAAAAATTATGTAAAAGAACATTCATACTTAAAGTTGAATTTAAGGTTACCAATCATATAGTCACATTATCAAGTTTTTGTAATTTTGTCTATGCATTTTTTCCAAATTTTATCATTTATAAACGTATTGAACGTTAAAAACAATTGTTTATAACATAAA
>CAKNWW010284385.1:0-10464 GCA_932074435.1 Andricus kollari | reverse complement strand
AAAAAAAAAACCAACCGAATATGTATATTTGGTAAAAAACTGCATGATTTTGAAGAATATTTTGGCAGTTTTTATGAAATTGTAAGGTTATCTTAAACAGCTCACCATTCCTGAACAAATTTTTTTTCCAGCCAAACGGTGAAACACGTGTTCCTTTATTTTGAGTGTAGAGTAACATACTTTCATGCCAAAATATTCTGAAAACCTTATGCAGACCTCATTGCATGATTTGAAATGGAATCAGTATTAGGGGATGCCTACCATAAAAATAAAAAAGATACAAAGCCAATCAATTTTTCAATCAAGAAGTCTTTTTTATTCTTAAATAAATTTTGATTATGCTAATGATAAAATTTCGAATGTAAAAAACAAAATTTTTAAATATTATGAATAGCCAGAACTTCCTTGCTCTACAATAAAAACGATTAATATTATAGGTCAATCGATTCGTCTTAAATGAAGGAGTCTTTTTTATTCTTACGTCAATTCTTCGAATTATGTAAATGAAAAAGTTTCACTATAAAAACGATTTTTAAATATTATAAATGACCATAACTGCCCTAATTTTCAATTAAATGTATTAATACTATAGGTCAGTCGATTCATATCGACCCAAGAAATCTTTTATGTTGTTGCATCAACTTTGAATTATGTTATTGAAAAAGCGTTTCACTACACCAAATCTATTTTTAAAACACAATAAAGTGCTATATAATTTTATGAAGTTAGCAGTCTTATTTATGGTTGCCATAATTGTAAAGTGATTCAGTTTATTTATTCATCTGAATAAATAGCATAATTTTTGCTTATTCTGATAGATAGGCGTAACTAAAGTCCATATTATAGTACATACAAGAGATGTGTAATTGTAAAAGAGACCACCCTACAATAAATAATGAATCTAAAGTATATAATAATTTATTTAAAATACTAATGTATTTAAAATAATTAATTGAATTTAACTAAAAGATGGGACACTATATGTGTTAAGAAATTAAAATTAAAGTTAATTATTATAAGTATATTTGTACTTCTAATTAAGGGAGTGTCTGCTAGTACTAAAAAAATCCGGGTGTTCGTACCGAAATTTAGTTACAAATAGCCTCTTTTCCAGCTCCCCCTATTCGTACCGAAAAATCCGGCTATTTGTACCAAAATTTCAGATATTCTTGAGTCCCTACGTGTTTGTCAAAGCTACTGCAAATTCTTGAAACAATTTTTTAGATAAGAAAACTTCTAACGATGAAAAGCAAGAAATTTTTAGTTTTGACGATTTGTTGCAACGATTACTATTCACACAATTATTTGAACGCTTAACATTGATTTATGAATTTACAACATTAAGAAAATACCATGAATGTAAACGTTTGAGAGAGAACAATTGTTTAGAGTTCCCTTTAAAAACCAATAGATACTCAAGAATATCCGGACAGTCTACGATTATAATTGTTCAAATAATTGAAAATTAGTTAAGATATTAATAAAAATTTGTAATTTACTGATTAATGATGATTATTCACGCAAAAAAATTGTAAGTGATAAGAAACCACAATATTTTGTGGAACTCTCATTTATCACTAATGACGGATTCTTTGGGGCTCTAATAAAATCATTTACCTTTAAAACTTTAGTTTTAAAATTAAATAAAATACTTATGAGGATTAACTTAAATGAAAATAACGCAAATACAATTCTCGTGATATATTTCATTCTGAAAAAATATTACATGATCAAAATAGTTTGAATTATAAACGTTTCAATTAGAATTATATTGAAATTACATTGCTTTTTACATGTATGTTTATCAATTTTAAATATTTACTGTATTTATATTTACTATACTCCATACTATCGTTTGTTAGATCCAGTAGATTCGGAAGGACTCCCAACATTATAGTTTTGTTGCCAATTTTGAGCATTTTGAGTGTTTCGTTGAACATCAGATCTAACTATATTATTGTTGTTTTGAGCATTATTGTTTTGAGCATTATTGTTTTGAGCATTATTGTTTTGATTCGGAGGGTTTCTTTGATCTGTGGGCCTGATTATAACAGACTCACGGACTATTGAACCATGAGCCTCGCCATGAAATGTAACTCTAGGAGCGACACCTGAATCATGATAATGGCGTTCTGCCATTCTTCCATTCTCATCTCGTTCGAATGTAGGTGTTCTACGTGGCACAGTCTTCAAACTTGAAGTTTGTTTTTCTCTACCACCCAAACCTAAAGATAGTTCTGTAAAAAGAGAAAAGAGATTTATTAATGTAAAATGTTAAAAATGTGGCAAAAAGGATTATTTACTCCTGAATTGTGAATGATATTTAAGAAATGATTATGTATCTATCTTGCAGATACCGATAGGTCCTAAAAGAAAGTACGCAACTCACAGTGACGGATAGAATCTACGTAACTCAAGCTGACAAATAGAATCTACGCAACTCGTAGAGACGGATAGAAACTACGCAAGTAACAAAATGCAAGTTTTCAGGAGACCTTATTGAAAGTTTAATTAGTCTTCACAATTTAAGTGTAATAATTTCAGAAATAATAAAGTGTTCCTAGGGATCTTATAATCACCGAAAACTAGACTATAACCTGAACTTTACGTTAAAAACATTTTGTGATGTTTTTGATGTAATTGCAATAGTGTGGTGTTTGATCTAACCTCAAACTTTTTAGAAGTTTCAAATTCAATCGACTATTTATGAATTATAAACATTAATCTACATAATATCTGATTATATTACTCCGATTGAGGTTAGGTTGATTATAATCAATACAAATCATTGACAGCAAAACTGGCGCCACGGTGAAGGTCAGAACTATTTCAGACGAGTTACGTACTTTCATTAATGAATCCACGTGCAAAAGCGAGTTGCGTGAATGTAATATTTATTAATTAATACGCTTTAAACCAATAAATAGACAAAATTGAAGGGTTTTCATTGCGGCTTTCAACACACTATAACAGTTTCTGACGGTAACTCAAAATCCGAAAAAATGAAGTTACGTAGTTTCTATTCGTCCCTACGCGTTGCACAACTGTGCACATCGTTGGTCAGGCGGACAACTGTGCACGTGCCAACTGAGCACGTGCCATCTGTACACGTGCACAGTCGTCACTTGGATAACTGTGCACGTGCACAGTTGTCTAAGTGACAACTGTGGACGTTGAAATTTCGACGTACACAGTTGCCCAAGTACCACCTGTGTACGTGCACAGTTGTCCAAGTGACAACTTTGCACGTTGGAATTCAGACGTGCACTGTTTTTTTTTTGGACAACGGTGCACGTGCACAGATGGTACGTGGACAACTGTGCACGTCGAAATTTCAACGTGCACATAAGGGCTCCTGAGGACTTGCACGTGCACAGATGTCACATTCCTAGCTGCGCGCGTGCACAGATATAACGTTCTCAACTGTGCACGTGCACAGATGTCACGTGTCCAACTATGCACGTTCACAGATGTCACGTGTCCAACTGTGCTCGTGCACAGATGTCACTTGTCCAACTGTGCACGTGCACAGATGAAACTTACATAACTGTGCACTAACTGCACTAACTGTTCAAATTCTTTGAATTCTCTGAATCCCTTGAATCTCTGAATTCCTTGAATTCTCTGAATTCTCTAAATTCCTTGAATTCTCTGAATTCCATAAATTCTCTGTATCCCTTCAAATCCCTGAATTTGCCGAATTCCTTCAATTCTCTGAATACCTTGAATTCTCTGAATTCCTTGAATTCGTATACAGGGTGTCCCAGACTCAAGTGTCCGGACTTCTATAGCTGTATATTAATAAAAAAAGAAAGTTCCTTTTTAAAAAATCAGTTGAAGCTGGACTCCCGTTCATGCACACACGACTGTTTATACGGCGCTCCTGATTGGTCCAGCTTAAATATTTTATAACTCAAAAAGTAAAACTTCAACTGATTTTTGGAAAAGGAATTTTAGTTTTATTTTATTTTTATATTTATACAGCTATATGAGTCCGGACACTTGAGTCTGGGACACCCTGTATAATATAACATTTTGGTATCAATATTTTCATAAAAATATTCTTCAAAATATTTTTAAACAAACTTTAAAGGAGTTAGTATGCTGCATTCTACCAGGATTGAATACTTTCAACTGCTTAAAATTTATTATACGTAGATATGAACGACCACCTCCGTATAAACCCTTACGTAAGGACATAAACGTGCAAAGTTGGGCAAGTGACATCTGGGCACGTGCACAGTTGGGCAAGGGACATCTCTGCACGTGCACAGTTGGGAAAGTAACATTTGTGCACGTGCACAGTTGGACAAGTGACATCTGTGCACGTGCTCAGTTTCGAAAGTGACATCTGTGCACGCGCACAGTTAGGAATGTGACATATGTGCACGTCCAAGTCCACATGAGCCCATCTGTGCACGTTGAAATTTCGACGTGCACAGATGGGCTCCTGTGGTCTTAGACGTGCACAGATAAGACGTGCACAGTTGTCCGTTCGGCCATCGACGTGCACAGTTGGGCACGTGCAAAGTTGCTACGTGCAAAGTTGTCCGTCACCCGTTGCGTAGATTCTATCCGTCACTGAGAGTTGCGTACTTTCTTTTAGGACCCATCGATACAATGTACATGTGTAGTAAGTAGGGTGGTTCAAAAAAGGCGACGTTCGAAATTCGTTAAGAAGAACATCTCATTGTGGTAGATTCCCAAAAACAGTGAATATATCAATCGATGCGTATCGAAGATGCGAACAAATATACTAGATATAGTATTGCTGTATTTTGAATATCAAAAAGTTTTTCTTATATAAGCAGAATAAATATATTGCCCCATATATGAACAATCAAAAGAGTGAAAATTAAAGGGACCTCACAACGAGATAAACGAATTATTTAAACAATCCTTTCTTGTTTAAATGTAACTTTTGACTGGAAGAAAAATGTACACCTTATCTGAGTAGCATGAACTAATTTGTTTCAATCAAAGATCAACAAGATCGTTTGCTTTTATTGCTAATTGCTTAAATAATTCTTCATTGTTTTAGTGTAACTTGTGATTAGAAAACAGCAAATAAACAGCAACAAATTTCGTTACCTCCTTTTATGTTGACACTTTTCATTACTTACTCATCATTTTTTAAACAATTTTTTCCCCACAAAATATCAAAAATATACACCTTCTTTGAGTAACTTAACATATGTATTTAATTTAAACCGAAAATCAATACGATAAATTAACTAATTAGTTCATGTCATTTAATAAAAGTGAAAATTTTGTACGTTTTTGGAAAAAATTGTTTACCAAAATGAGAAATTCTTTGAAAAATAATAGGTAAGTTATGAAAAGTGTCAATATAGAGGGAGGTAACAACATTTGTTTAAAAATTCGAAAAAACTGCACTTTTCTGCATTATTCTAGTCAAAAGTTGCATTAAAATAATGAGAAATTATTTAAAGAATTAGCATTAAAGTCAAACGATCGTGTTGATCTTTGATTTGAACCAATTAGTTCATGTTACTTAGAAAAGGTGTAAATTTTTATTCCAGTCAAAAGTTAGATTTAAACAATAAAAGGTTGTTCAAAAAATTAAAAACAAATTGAATGGACCTTTCTTATTCTTTATGTTGCCTAATTAGTTTGTTTTGTTGTGAGGGTGCCGATGATTTGCGATACAATATGAAAAAGTATTGTTTAAACAAATAAAAGTTTAAAAACAAATTCATAATACCTATGTGAAGTACTATGGGTGTATTCAGTATGGATGTATTCATTTTTTCTCATTTTATGAGAACTTAGCTTCCTCATAGAAGGATGCTTTTCTCTAACAAAATAAAAAATGGACACTTTGAATATTTTTGATGCTAATGTTTCTGTTTTACCAAAAATCGTAGAGACCATCAAAAGGCCAATCAATGTGTTCTGTTATGAGGAACAACTTTTTAACTTACGGTAGTGTTATATATTCCAAATAAGAAAAAGTTCCTCATATAAACAATGGAACATTTTTTTAACTCAAGAATAACAATGTGAACTTTCAGAACACTACTAACAACGTGGGGTGGGATCCAACCCAACTTAATATTTCTTGTTGTTAGTGATTGATTTGAAATTCTGAAGGGGAGAGATGGTCGGTAATCCATTTCAGAGTAATAAAATACTGCGTTTCAATTCAAATTTCTATTACAAATAATGCTTGGTAACGAATGATACTAGAAAAAAATCTGAACGAATTATTCTGAAAGATCATCAGCATTCAGGCAGCCATAGCAAATCACTTTTTTATGCTCACCACATAATCATTTACCACATTTTTCGCAAAATAAATAGCCTCTCCTGCCCTTCCTGACCTGCAAAGGCTAGAGGAAGACTGCATTTGAGGGTACTAGGAAGGAGATTGTGATAAGATATTCACGCATTCGCAGCTTCAAGTAATCAGAGCTTGGGTGGGATTCCATCCATACGTTGTTGTTCTTGGGTTAAATTTTATAAGTTGCTATAGGTTGATCATGAAATGTCCTCGAAGGTTCGTCAATAGGTCAATAGATGCGGTTCGAAAACGCAAACAAATACATCATAAAGATTCCTGTTGTATTTTAGTATTCCTAATATGAACAAAGTTTTTCTAATATAAACAGAATAAACCATGTTTTCAAAACTTCATAAATCGTTACTGGTGGGTAATCAAAGTTTCAACAATAGATCGATCGATGCGTCTCGAAGATGCGAACAAATATGCTAGATATAGTATTCTTGTAATTTGAATATCAAAAAAGTTGTTCTCATATAAACAGAATAAACCATTTTTTTGAAACTTTCTTAAATCGGTACTGGTAGGACAGTTTCAACCATAGGTGGATCAATGCGTCTCGAAAACGCGAACAAATGGACCAGATATCCTATTCTTGTATTTTGAATATCAAAAAAGTTTTTCTCATGTGAACAAGATAATTTTTTTAAAATCTCTAAACTAAAGAAACCACTTGTATATGGCCGATCTAGCTTAAAATCCTATCAGACCTGGATATCAATCGGAGCTACAATTCGTCTAAGTTTAAAAGCACAATTAAAAAAATTGTATTTTCGAGCTGCTGGGGTCGAATTATGTCGAAATATGTCAAAAAAGTAGATTTGAAAATTTAGGTCTTTACAAACCTCCCTCTATGAGGAAGCAAAATTATAAATTCACTTACCAATAAAATTGAAGTAAATTATGAAGATAAAGACAAGCGTACTGGTAGTGGGCCTCATTTTTTCTTTGGATAAATGAATCTGACTTCTATAATTTCGTAAAGGACAACTGCTGATTTCTTAGTAATTCGACCCCCTATTATAATAGCGGCCAATGTATTATTTACCTCAAAACGTTAAATATTCATATATCTAGAGCACGGAGTGAACCAATAGATAAAGATGTTTTTCTTTCATTTTGATTTATTTTCTTGAAATCTTATTTTACTTCGAAGATTGTATTTCGTCCAAATTACAAAGTATCCACTTATCTGTTCATTACGCAAATACGCGTACCATGTAAATAATGGTTGTTGAATGTTAAAAATGTAATAATATATATAATATAAGAAAACATACATTTTAAGTGATTCTTATTTGCATTAATTAATTATATTAATTTAAAGGTTACTGTTTTAAAATAGTTATGAAGATTCCGTTATAAGGAGTGATATAAATCATTCGTACTTTGTGAGTAACAAAGTTTGCATGTATCATTTATGTATCTGAATAAGCTTAGCTGAGAGAATAATTTATATTATTCTGAAGATAGCCTTGATAACAGGTACAGTTGGGTCTTATCAGAATTAATAGCAATAATTTTATTTCTTCGAGATCCCAGTTTACGTAATACGCCTACGAAAATTTTGATTTTAATTTAATGTGGCCAAAGATACCGCTATATAAAATTAAAAGTTGATGACTCCAATCTGTACTTGTAATTCCTTAATTGAGAACAATTGGAGCACTGAATATGTACAACCAATGTACTGCTGCGGGCGACTTTTATAGAATCCGTACATCGGAGTTGATTATTTTTCTATTTGGAGTAAAACTTAATCAGTCTAGATTAAAGTACCATGTTCAGATCTATACTGAATTTTTTTAAACTTTAAACTGTACGCATAATGCAGAAATAATAATTATAATTTTAAAGATAATGTTGCAGTGTATTCTGCGAAAATTTGAATTACATTTTTCAGATTGTTTATAAAAATTCTGAAAAACAAAAAAAATTTGTATTTGAAATATTCTCCACTGTTTCTAGTGTTCAATTATAATTGACGAATATGCCTTAGTTAATTTTCGAATTTAATGTTTATCACTCAGTATTTGATAACAAAATTTTTCAAAATTAGGTTTTACCTTCCTAGGGAGCGACCATCATTACTTGGGAGGGGGGGGGGGGGGCTTTGTTCACATAAAATTCTTCTTTTTATTTATTTTTACTTTTTTTATTATGTAATATTTCATATTACATACATTGAATAAATATAGAGTCAAAGAGTTAATCTTGCTTGAAATCTGGTATACGCCTTTAATTAAATCTGATGTAATCCCTGGAAACCTTTGCAATGCTTTAAAATCCCGTGAATTATTTTGAAAATTTGGTAAATCCCTTAAAATTTGTTAAATCATGTGAACATTCATTGAAATCCTTTGAATTCCATGGATATCGTATACATAATTTCTTGAAATTTCTTTAAAACGATTTGGCTCCCTGTAAAATCTTTTGAGATCCTTGAAATAACGTAAAATCTTCAAAATCCCATAAAATCCCTTATAATCCTTTGAAATCCATGGAAATACCTTAAAATCTCTAAGAAAAAAGTTAAATTTATTTACTTTCCGTGAAATATCTCGAAATAATACAAGATCCTTTGAAATCTTTGAAACCCCTTTACAATTCATTGAAATTTCTAAAATCCGTGTTAATCTTTGCGAATCTGTTCACATCCCTTAATATTTTAAAAGACATTGCAATTTCTTGAAATTCCTGACATTTATTTATAATATTCGGAAATCCTTTAAAAATCCGTTAAATCCTGTGAAATCCCATTAAAATTTCCTATCATTCTTCAAAATTCGTAAAAATACTACGGTATCTCTTAAAATCCTTTGAAATCCCATGAATTCTTTTGAAATCTTTTTAATTCTCTTAAAATCCCCTAAAATTCCTTTGAATCTTTTTTAATCCGTGGAAATCATTCTTAATTCTTTAAAATTCCTCAAAATCCGTCGAAATAATTGAAAATATTTTGAAATCTCGTGAAATTTCTTTAAATCTGATTAAACTCCTTGAAGTCCCTTGGCAGCTTGTAAAATTCCTTGACAAAAATAGATTCTCTCTGAAATTGTATTGGGTAATTTCTTCAAACTCTTGAAATATTTTTAAATCATTTGAAAGCTGTGAAACCTCTTTTTTTTTTTAATTGTTTGAAATACTCTAAGTCTTTTGGAATCCCTTGAAATCCTTTGAAATCACGTTTACAGTAAAAATAATTGATATATTGTTCATGTATTATGTAAAAAGTATAAAAACATACTTTCTTTAAAAAAAATCTTCAGCACCCCTGATGAAAAAGTCGACGTGGCCATCCACTTAAAAATCCGCGTTGGCATATATTTGAATTAGTGCAATAAAAAATATTAAAACAAATGTGTGTATTCATGTGTGTGTGTGTATACAGGGTGTTTATTTAACTTGAGACATCGAAATATCTCAAGGAATACGCATCCTATGAAAAAATATCCGTAATAAAAACTTTTTATTTCCAAGGGGGAAAAGCGACTTTAAACAAATCTACCCCACCCCACCCCCTCAGGAGGCAGGGAGGGGGTAACTTTGTAATTTCAAATGGGAACCCCACTTTTTTTATCACAGATTCAGATTCTCCTTCATAAAATGCATAAGTTTTATTCGAAAATTTTTTTTCGATTCGCGAAAAAAAACAACCCCCAATGTCGATGTCTCAAGTTAAAAAAAACACCCTGTATATATATATATATATATACCATGACATGCTCGCGCCTAATCAGGGTTGCGAAGTGACGCGTCACTCGAGGTTTTCTACGTAAATTACCTAAATGAAGTAATTTACGTAAAATACCTCGATATGTAAATTACATGCAGAAAACCTCTGATTGGCTGTCTGATTCAAGTTTTCAATTTCCCGCCTCAGCGGTGGCGCCATCATATATAGAACAAGATGTAATTTACATAATGTAGAAAACTGATGACGTAAAATACCAGGTAAATTACCGTAAAAAACCAAGTAAATTACCACGAGTATTTTACTTACGCATCCCTGCGCTTAATAGATTATTATTTAAAGAATATTATGTATATACAGGGTGTTTTTTTTAACTTGAGACGTCGGAATATCTCAAAAAATACGGATCCTATGAAAAAAATATCCGTAATAAAAACTTTTTATTTTCGAGGGGAAAAATCGACTT
>CAKNWW010284372.1:0-11827 GCA_932074435.1 Andricus kollari | reverse complement strand
ATATTGAAAACGTATAATGCTTGATAAAGAATCGTTGTGTACAATTAGAGCTTCAAATAGATCGCGAAAATTTTCCCAATCGGTATAGTTACCAGAAAAAGATGGAATATTAATTTTTGGTAATTTGAGAACATTACAATTCTGTTGTACAACATTATCTCTAAAGGAACGTTCTTGAAGTGTCGAATCATGCGGAAGAAAAGCATCAATTTGACAATTAATAAAATCGTACGCATCATGAAAAGCATCTTCGATTTTTAAAAAATGATTTTGCGTAAAATAATCAACTTTCAGTCTATCTTCCGCTGAAGCGAGTTTGTGAACTTGTAAATCTAAATCTATACACTGTTCCCATTTTTGTTTTAATAAATCAAGCCGTCCACGTGCTGTGGTAATATTCCTTTTCGAAGTAGCAATTTTTTTATAATTAGACTCTGTTCGTGAAATAGAGTCATGTAATTTTTGTAGTTGAATACCTAACACTTGTAGATCAGTTTCCATTTTTTTTGAAAGTAATTTTCAAACAATGTTCAGAATCGAAATATTAATACATAAATATTTAATCCAAAGTAAATTTGGATGAAGTTATTGAATTACTGTCAATGAAAGAACATTATCAGAATCGTAATGATTCAAATTGAAAATAATGAGCAAGTGTACATTATTAAAGATTTTTCGGACTTACGTTGATGGAGCTACAAAAAAAGAAGCTTTAAACATGAAAGCATAAATTTTAAACCTCACGCTGTAATAGGATTTCCATGGAAAAATTGACAGCTGGCAGTAGCATCATCTTTTTTGCAGGTCCAAAATAAGTAGTATATCTTCTGTGGACCAAGAAGAACAAAAAGGAGTTTTCATGAACTTCCTTTATACTGAGGATTACTCAAAATGTTTAAATTTGATGGAAGAAAACTTCTATCAGCTGGTAAACAGGCAGGCATCCTTCATAGAGAAATCATAATAACTCCTGGCCGATCAATATTTTGCAAGAGTGTGAGACAGCCACAGTAGGCAGAGAGGTAGTGCGAAACCGCACAATGAGCATTGCGTCATGTATTAGAAGCGTCTTATCAAACAAGTGTACTCGTCTGCGTGAGCACACTGCGTTAACTTAGAAAAGATATATGCTTCATAGGTGTGAACTCGTTTGCTTAAGAACACACTCACACATACCAAAATTTTGAATTTGCACTAGCCACTGTCCTTTTTAAAAAGCTTTCCTAATCAATTGTTATTGATGTTGCACTGTTCTCGACGTATATACTGTACGATTATTTAGAAAAGCACAACTTGATTCTGGAAAAATCAATGTAATAGTCTGAACATCATAATTTCAAATTAACCGACGTGACGCCATGTCAAATCTGGAGCGTTCGAAATGTTTAATCGTTGAAAACTGCATTTTTCAATGTTTCAGAAACCACTAAAACACACCTCAAATCCCGGACGAGCCCCCAAATGTTAAAAGATGAACTTATTTTATTAAAGGTTCTTGTTCTTCTTATTTAAATTAACTCTGAGGTGATGAAGGTTTCCACGAAACAGTACACTTTCAGTTGGCGGGAAAGTACTCAAAGTTCTTTATTGAATAACACAATGATAAATGTTACGTTAGTGAAAGAGAACATTTATCTCCACTCAATTTCCACATTTTTTTTTTATAATCATTAATCGACTAAACATCTAAGCAGAAATTACAGTTTACCGGAATCACTACCGATCTGTCGCAGTGCTCGTTAGTACGCTTACTGATCATTTCGGAACCAGTCTTACACAGATACATACATATCTGTGTATAGAGAGTCGCTCGCTTTCTTTGACAAAGATAACGCGAATCAAAACCAGCTGAAAAATAACTCTCAATCTTAACAGAAGTATTACCTTTAAAATTTTTTTGTCCTATTAAAATCATGGGATATTTCTTAATGAAATAAATTTCGTTAAATTTATTTTACAATTATTTACTATTAATTTCCAATTGCAACTATTTTACAATTCAAATAAAATTGTAAAATTAAATATAAATATACGTTTCCTGAGACTCTTTAGAAAATTTCGAAATATTTTCTTAGATTTCATATATTTTCAACCTGATAGTTTGATTTTCAGGCAAGAAAGGTTAATTCTCAACGAAAAATGTGATAATTGCTATTTCAATAAAAAACACTTATTTTAAATAAAAAATGAGCGAATTCATCTTTAAGAAAATGAATTTTCAACAAAATAAATAAATTCTCAAGCAAAAATGATTTTTAGTACAGAAAAAAAGGAAAATTTCAAACAAATTATAATTCGAGGCAAAAAAATCATTTTTAATATAAAATAAAATTTTCGAATAACTGTTTATTTTTCACGTTTATTTATTTTTAAGTTTATATTAATATAATTTTCCTAAGATTCTTAAGAAGATTTTCAAAGATTTTTTAATATTTCTGTATGTCAATCAAAATTACAACACCAAAAAAAGTTTTAACCAAACAGTCGAATTTTCAACCAAAAAAACTGAATTTTCAACGAAAAATGTAATTATTGCTATTTCAATGAGAAAATTCTAATTTTCATTTAAAAACAGTTAAAATCAACTTTAAAAGAATGAATTTTCAACCGAAATAATAAATTTTTAAATTAAAAAAAATGTTTAGTGAAGCAAAAAGGAAAATTTTAACAAAATTATAATTCAAGGCAAAAAAATGTTTGTATACAAAATAAAAATTTCGAATAGCTATTTATTTTTTAAGTTTATTTATTTTTAAGTTTATATAAATATAGTTTTCGTAAGATTCTTAAGAAAATTTTCAAAGATTTTGTAATATTTCTGTATGTCAATCAAAATTTCAACAAAAAAAAAAGTTTTAACCAAACAGTCGAATTTTCAACCAAAAAAGATGAATTTTCAACCAAAAAAAGATTAATCTTCAACCAAAAAAGCTGAATTATCAACGGAAAAGGTAATAATGGCTATTTAAATGAAAAATTCTAATTTTTCATTAAAAACAGTTAAAATAAACTTTAAAAGAATGAATTTTCCACCAAATAAATACATTTTTAAATCAAACAAAAATTTTCAGTGAAGAAAAAATGAAAATTTCAACAAAATTATAATTCAAGGCGAAAAATATTTTGTATACAAAATGAAAATTTCGAATAACTATTTATTTTTTACGATTTTTGTTTTCTTATTTGAAGGTTATATAAATATAATTTTCACAGGATTCTTGACAAAATTCCACAAAATTTTTCAACATTTCAGATATGTCAAATAAAAATTTAAACAAAAAATATAATTTTCAATCAAACACTAACTAATGGAGATATTTTTATAATTTCATTTTTCAAATCTATTCCCTAAGGCCAAAAATGGTAAAAAAATGTCGTGAAGGGGCATAGCAGGATAAATGTAATGAGCGGATATAATTCGCATTCACGCCGCTACGAACAGCACCATCGGTTACATAAAATGCGCGGTTTTACGATTTGAAAGAATTGAAATCGAAAGATAATACATTTCAATTGAGAAATAATATATATTTCCAGGAGAAGATTGGCAAGCAACAGTCGGGCAGGTCGGCATGAAAAAGGATCTTTACCGATAAAGAATTCTTTCTATAAACAAAATGTCGAGACTAGTATGATGAATGTGAAAGAATGTATATTTAAGATTAAATATTAGCATTATACTCATTTTACGAAAAAGGTAATAACTTTTGACAGCAGGAGGCATAATGTAGATCTTATTTTCGAACCGTCGACATAAAGTCGCCAGTTTCGGCAATAAAATAAACAGATTTGAAAAGTTTCTCGGATATGTTTAGTTTTCATAGGACCTCCCGACACTCAATGACAGATGTGTTTATAAAATAGTCACGTCTGGACTTTATCGTGCTCGATATGGCTGTTCACGAGAACAGAGGGTTAATTATTACGCAATTAATAGTTAGGTCCGGAGGTTAGAGGTAGGGAGTTGAATTTGGGAAGGAGAAATATAGCATTTAAGAGTAGGGATTAGGACCAATGTCTACGAAAGAATGTATAAATGTGTGGGGGAAGCTGAGGACCGCTGCGACGGCATCGAAGCTCCCCACGACGAAGTACCAGATCAGAAGAATCTGGTACACAGCCGCGGCTTGTTTGTTATATTAAAAATTAAACTTAACATTTTTAGACCAGATTAATACATTATTTGTTTATGTATTTAGTACATTCAAAATTAGTAGTCTTTATTTCAAAAGAACCTTAAGTTCAACCGATTATTTTAATTAAAGAAGATTTTCAGAAGATTTCATCGCTGGAGTTGGGTTTCTAAACCTTTAATTGCGGAAACGGACTTTATATGCATTTTATATAAATTTAAAACTTTTGAAGGATTATTCTTAAATCAGATTTTTAAATATTCGAAGTTTTCGCGCGTAAATTGAGTTCGGCTCGTTACATGGTGTCAGAAGTGGGATTTCACAAACTCGTCGCGGTGGAATCCCCTGAAGAAAAAGAGACAGGTGCTTGAATCAGTTTTTGTTTGTTAAAGAGTGATTTATTGATTGAATTGAGTTAGTGATAGTGTGTCGAGAAAGAAGAGGATTCCAGAAATTTTTAAAATTCACCGAGGACAACCAGAAGATTTTTGGAAATTTTGGTCCAGAGGAAAAGAAGAAGACCGTTGTTTCCTATCTATCGACTCACCTTCGACTGCTGTCGTCAAGAAAAAGGTCAACAAGCGGAAGAAGATAGAAAAGTTCGTGAAGAAGACGTGTGAAGACTTGGATTACCGGAAGAAAACGAAGAGTGAGGACTTGGATCATCGGAAGAAGAAGAGTGAAAGCCGCAACACCCCCTCAAGGTTTTTGTACGGGTTTTTAGACCTGGAGGCATAGGGTGCAGCCAAGTGTTACCGGGATCGCAGTCAGTAATTTGAAGGGTCACGTAGCCATCCCCCTGAATTACTGCAGTCTTCCAAAAATAAAACAGAAGGACAACGCAAAAAGAGAAGCAAGGCAATCAAGGACAAGGCTTGGAACTTTTCTAGCGGAGGACATCTTCTACAGGAATCTGGGAACATTGGTATCCGAAGAGGCTTATCCGCGAGTGTTGGTGTTTTCTCTTTTTTAATTGAAAAATTGTTTAAAATGTGATTTAAATTCAAGTGAAGTTTCGATAAAAAAATATGTACATATAACAGCGATCATAGAGACCGTAGAAAGTAGTAAGTCGATTTGACCTTTATATTTTTCTGTTGCGAAGCCAATCTCGGGTAGGAAATTTGTATTAAAATTTGTGGCCATAATTGTTTTTCGAAGTTGAAGAAAAAATATATGCGAAGTGAGAATTTTATTTTCGATATTAGAGTAAATAAAAATAATTAAACTCAAAATGCGTACGCGAAGCGGAGTAAGCAAGGCTGGGAGGGGTGGCCGAGGAGCCAGCGCTGTTACAACTACGAGGAAAGCCGGTAATTTCAGGGATACAGGTGCGCAAGCGGTGCAGAGTTCAGGGACTGCAGAGACGAGGTGTGTATTGGTATCGGTCGTTTGGTGTCCGTGGAATGGGAAACGCTCGTGGTCGGCCCACTGGTCCCACTCGAGGGAGCACGGCAAATTTTGAATTAGATTATGAAAAAGAAATGGAGCAGGCTGATTCTGTTGCGGATTTTCACCAAGAAAGGGAAGTTGATTTAAGGGAACACATGGACATTTTAGAACCGGAAATCGCAACACAAAATCCGGTAGCAGTCTACCGTGACCCAGCCCACTCGGACATTTCGTGCTCAGAGCCTTCCTCAGGTGCGAGTAGTTCTGGTATATTTGCCCTCCCGGAAAAAGAGCCAAAGAATCCAATCCCTTTCAAAACCGCTCTCGTTTTTATTCCAGCAAAATTTCACGGAGAAAATATGTCAGTGGGCCGCTTCATTAAAGATTGTATTTTTGCCACAAATTCTATTGCAGCCGAAGATCGTGAGGATTTATTTTTAGTAGTATATTCTAGGGTGGTAGGAGCTGCGTACAACGCCCTTGCAGATCGAGATGTAAACTCACTAGAGGATCTCTTGTAACATCTTAAAGTTACCTATGCTGAACGCCGAACTCTGAACCAACTTAACCCATTAACGACCAAGAACTACAATTTTTTAACTTATGTACTCGGGGGTTTTCGGGGTTGCTGAGTATGAATTTGACATCGAATTTTGGAAATTAAAAATAGCGGACCCAATATGACGGACATGGAATTTTGGAAACTATAAGATTTTCGCACAACTCTGTACTCGGGTACTCGTGATTGTCCTGAAAGCAAGGGTAATAACAATAAAGATAAAAATATATTAAGAGAAGTGAGTTCGATTGAATGGTGCGTCAGCGAGCTCTTCAAAAATGTAGCACCGATCCGACGGGTCGTATTTAAATTCAATACAGGTGGGAAGGAACTCTTTCCAAATGTAAACCTAAATAGTAAAAATAGAGAAAATGGAAAGGGTGGTTTTGTTGTAGACACGGGGGCAGAATTAAACTTAATTAAGCGAAGAAAAGTAAAAACAGGAACACCAGTAAATTTTGATGTCAGATATCATTTATTTGGAATTACCAGCCAAGCGGTAAAAACCTCTGGAAAAGTATACATAAATATTAATAGGGTTGATTGTCCTTTTCAAATAGTACCGAATAATTTTCCGGTAAGTTGCGATGGAATGTTAGGAATGCCTTTCCTGTCCGAATGTGTCATTGATCTGAAAACAAAAATAATAAAAAATCACATAGGTGAATTTTCATTCAGTTCATCAATTGAAACTTCACCCCACACTTATTCTAAAAGCTCCTACTAAACAATTAGTAACTTTACCAGAACCTAAAATCGATTTAACAGAAGGATATTTGCCCTTAATACCAACAGGTCCACGCATATTTTTGGGAAAAATCCTTAGCAACCATAAAAGAGGGAATTATTCGAGTTTATTGCTTTAATACTACTACCAGGAACATAAAGCTCTCGGTTTTGCCCGTGACATTACAAGAATTCGAGACTGTTGAATCAATCACTAAATCGGCGAGTAAAGACATTAACAAAGACCTGAACAAAGACAATAGCAATGACGGTAGCGAAGACGACAACCAAAATACTAACAAGAAAAATAATGAAAATACTAGTAGAAACGCTAATAAAGACACTACTTCATTTGTCCAATTTAAATGAAGAGGAAGAAGAAACTCTTTTGAAAAGTATAAGAAAATTTCCTTATCAATTCTTTTTGGAAGGAGACAAATTAGGTTGCACGAATGTTTTCAAACATAAAATAAGAACCGTAGATGACACACCTGTAAACAAACCAAACTATAGGTATCCCGTTGTACATAAAGAAGCAATAGCACAAGAAACGAGTAAATTAAAAGAACAAAAAGGGGTTTCGCCTTCTAGCTCACCTTATAACTGTCCGGTTTAGGTGGTACCGAAAAAGGCGGATTCTAAGGAAACAAAAGGTGGCGAATGATAATTGACTATCGCGCCCTTAACGAAAAGACTGTCGGGGATGCTTACCCTCTCCCCAATATTACATCCATATTGGATCAGTTGGGTGGCTCTCGATACTTCAGCGTGCTCGATCTCGCGGCTGGGTTTCACCAGATCGAGATCGATCCGACGGACAGACATAAGATAGCTTTTTCGACCCTTTTTGGCCATCTCGAATTTAATAGGATGCCTTTTGGGCTGAAATCAGCACCCGCCACGTTTCAGCGGTTAATGGATATTGTTCTATCAGGGATACAAGGGGTTGAACTCTTTGTATATATGGACGATATTGTCATTTACGCTAAATCTGTACAAGAACATAATGAAAAACTAGGCAAAATGTTGGGACGCTTAAGGACTGCAGGACTTATTTTACAACCCGATAAATGTAGGGTTTTATGTAAAGAAATTGGATATTTGGGTCACATAATTTCTGAAGATGGGGTTCAACCTGATCAAAAAAAACTCGAGGCCGTGAGCAACTTCCCTCGTCCTAAGGGTCGTAACAATGTTAAACAGTTCTTGGGCTTAGCGGGGTACTACCGACGATTTATACCAAATTTCGCTCCGATGGATAAACCATTCACATTGTTATTAAAAGAGGATGTGCCATTTGTCTGCTCTGACGCTGCCGAAAGTGATTTTAATAAATTGAAAAATATCCTCTGTACGTAACCGTTATTGCAGTACCCGAAATTTGATAAGCTATTCATAATTACTACAGATGCATCCGATTTTGCTGTAGGAGCCATACTAAGTCAAGGTGAAATTGGCAAAGATTTACCTATTGCATATGCGTCGCGAACTATGAATAAAGCAGAGATAAATTATACAACGACAGAGAAAGAACTTTTAGCTATCATATTTGCGGTAAAGCATTTTCGACCATATATCTATGGTACTAAATTTACGTTAGTTACAGATCACAAAGCATTAGTATGGTTAGACAAGTTAAAAGACCCTACGATGGGATCCCGTTTAGCTCGTTTGAAAGTAAAACTCCAAGGATACGAATGTAAAATAGTATACAAGCCAGGTCGTGTTAATGCCAATGCGGACGCGCTTACACGAAATCCAGTAAATTTTAATGAGAAAAATAGCAAAGAGAATATTGGTGGTGGGGATGGTCATGACGATGCTGCAAAGGGCTGCAGGTCGAATATTGGCTGTTTCTCCGGAAGCAAAGTCCTCTACCACGAATATCCTATAGAAAGAGCTTTTGTTGGTAACTGTTTTTTTTACGATGAGATAGAGGTGGATGAAGAAATTTTTGAGGAAGTTGAAGACAGTTTGGTCTCAGAAGTTGGAGACAGTTTGATCTCAGTGGGAAATGAAGTCCCAAGGTTGAGTGATTGTCAGGTGGTAAGCTTTATACCCCAGCCTAGCTCCGGTTGGTGCGGGTCCCGCCAGGGTGAGGATGAGACAGAAACTGATGCGCAGGTTTCGGAGGGGTGCAATTCGGTTCGTTGCGTTACACCTGTTCCTGGTTCACTCAATGGCCAAGAGGGAACTCCGGGTGCGGGTGGCGCTTGACTGAGAGAGAGGCTGACGGAAGGGGGAGAGAGATGGCCAGTTTTGGCGTCGGCTCTTCCATTCTAAATCGGGAAGGAACAGCTTACTGTGGTGTCCTGTTCCTGGGGGAGGTGTCCTCGATGGAGGAGGCACGGTCCCCGGGAAGGAGGTTGCGTCCTATGGGCACCTGCCATCCAAAGTAATGATGCCGTTTGAAAGAGTACGGCTGTTGAGTTTCTAGTTGATTCTGTTATACAGAGTACGGAGGGAGGTTGCGTCCTATGGGCACCTGCCATCCATAGTAATAATGCCGTTTATGAGAGTAAGGCTGTTGAGTGTATAGTCAAAGGTCTTGATGATGACGTTTTGAGTGAAAATGAGACAGAAAAGTTAAAAGGAATTTGGGGTAATTGTTTGAAAAGTAAAAATGAGACAGATGACGAAGACGAAATACCTAAAAACGACTGAAATTGAACGAAAGCGCTTCCGCAGAGGCAACACAAATTTTTCATGCAGGGTCGAAACAGGGTAATCCGATACTTACTCCATTATTTCAGTTGAGTCGAGATAAAGTATGAATGAGGGATGACAATATCCTGAATTTCGTGTCATGTGATAAGGTACTTACGACACCCCTGGGTAGAGAATTGCTGAACAATTCCATAATTAAGCTCTCAAACCTGAAAGAAACAGAAGCAGAAATTGGTTACGTGACATCAAAAATACATGATAAGCGTTTAGTTTATAATTTGTTTATTAAAGAGAAATTCGATTCTAAAGTTTTTGTAAAGAACATTGAGACTGCGGTGATAACGCTGAGACAGGCTATGTAAGCTACGAATACTCAAACTTTCAGTTTATCACGAGAAGGGAATGGATTCGATAAATTGTCTTGGTCAGTCATTGAACAAGTTTTCAGAACACATTTCGGTAAGGGAGGTTATGAGATAACAGTATGTACAGGTGAAGTCGAAGTTCCTGAAGTGGAAAAGCGTACGGAAATTATTAGAGAATGTCGTGATTCAACCGTGGGTGGTCATAAGGGAGAAACAAAAACATTGGAAAGAATTCGAGAACGATTTTATTGGAAAGGTATGAGAGATGAGATTAGAGATTATGTAAAAACATGTGAAGCATGTCAAAAGCGAAAGTTGACAAGAGTAAAGACAAAAATGCCCATGCGAATTACTGACACTCCTACTAGAGTTTTTGAGAAAGTGCAAATTGATACTGTCGGTCCTATGCCTGTAACCGATTCAGGAAATCAGTATATATTGACATGGCAGGATTGTTTAAGTAAATATTCGGATGCGATTCCACTCTCGTAAATAGACTCGTCTCACGTTGCAGTAGCACTAGCAGAACATTCAATTTGCGTTTCTGGATGCCCCGAAATAATACAAACGGATCAAGGATCTCAATTTATGAGTAACATTATGAACAGTATTGCTACAATATTTAAAATTCGGAAATATCATTCTAGAACTTATCATCCACAATCTCTAGGAGCGTTAGAAAGAAGTCACCACACGTTCGTGGAATATTTACGCAATTGTAGTGAGCAACTGTAGTGAGTAACTGGGACCAGTGGCTTCCGTTTGCCATTTTTTCCTTCAATACTTCCGTTCACGAGTCCACTGGCATGACTCCTCACGCAGTCGTTTTTGGGAGATGGGCACGATTTCCTTCCGAATTTGGAGACGAAAACATACCTATGATATATGTACAATTAGTTGATGAAGTTTTAAATCGAATTGTAGAAACAGAATCACTTGCTTCAGTTCGATTGGAAGCTGCAAAAAGACGTTGTAAAAAGTATTACGACCAAAAGATTAACGAACAAAAGTATGAGCAAAATCAATACGTTTATGTAATAATTAATATGAGGGAAGACAAATTTGACGATTATTATTCTGGTCCATTTAAAATCGTTAGAGTCATTGATGATCTTAACGTAGAGTTGCAAATCACACCAAGGCAAACTTCTATTGTTCACGTAAATCGCATCAAGCATGCATTTTTGAGATACGTTTAAACTTCAATTTGGAATTGTTAAAGCCTGTAATTTATTGAGAATTAAATCACTTTTCATTGTATTATTATTATTGTTGAATTTCAATTATTGGAATGATTAAATTGCACTAATTGAAAGTTTAGAATTGCACTTAATGAATTTCAATTTGGAAACTTGCTAAGTAACGAAGGACCATGTGGGAAATTCATAAGGGAGAAAAAGAAGCTAGGGCAGTATTAGGAAAGGCAAGGACACGTGAGTTTAACGCGGCAAGCCCGCCTGAACGACATATGACACGCCGGGAGCTAAAACGTCCCATAGTTTTGTTACGAGCAAAAATGTCAAAAAAATATTCCACGCGTAAAAATGTTCCAAACAAAACTCACGGGCAAAAATGTCACAAAGGTTTTCAAAGCGCAAAATTGTCAAAACAGAAACTCACGGGCATAAACGTCAAAACAATATTTGACGCGGAAAAATGTTCTAAACAAAACTCACGGGCGAAAATGTTACAAAGTTTTTCAACGCGCAAAATTGATCTTTTCCAATTTTAAAAATAAATAAACGGGCTAATCTGTCACGGCACAACTTTGCGGCGTCACCAGTTTCGTATCATTATTTTGAGTTCTTTATAATTTGATATTAATCATTTTCAAACAAATTCTCAGAAAATGGAGTAAAACTACACATTGTATAATATGAAATGCCGATGTATCTTCATGATTTCCAACCTAAATTTCTGATAGCTGTAATCAGAAATCGTTGCAATTTAAAAAATTCAACCATTAAAAAGAAACTTATCTCTCA
>CAKNWW010284364.1:0-10594 GCA_932074435.1 Andricus kollari | reverse complement strand
AAATCTATGCCCATTTTTTCGGTAAGGAGCTGGTGAGGAGCTGAAAAAGCTGTTCATTCACGGCGGAGATTCGAATAGCGTCCAGTTTTGCTGGAGTTTTCTCGGCATCCAGTGAGAACGCCTTTCCTTCAAATCAGTGATCGTTCATTGCGGGGTTCAGACTTGAGAGCGTTGGGCGTAACTCGGTCCAAAGCGTGAACGTTCAACACATGTCAATGCTCTTTCAGAAGAAGAGACGAACACCACAGCAGGCCCCAAGACCCCGTACTCAGTCCGAACGGGGACCATGGAGTAATATGTCTCCAGTCCCCAGAACGAAACGTATGGCATCACGTACCCTCATTCAACTCTTAGGCTGCGGAGAGAACACACTGACCTGCTGTATTCTCCCCATTGCCTAGAGAAGAGAAAACTAGCGAGCGCCATTCCGCTCCCAATCCGTGAAAATTATGCCCCATATCTGCTTTTTGGCGCTGTCGATAATAGCCTCGGTAACGTTTGAATTAAGATAATCTATGTCTAATTTTTCAAAATTAACCTCAAGTCTATGAGATAAGTACAATTCGCTCGAGAAAATCCCCCGTTTGTCGTCTGTCCATCTCAGAAACGTCAAGTTTTATTTTTATTTACATTCAGCGTACTTGAGTCACCAGCTGAGGTGGGAGAACAACAAGAGGAGACTAAGACCGGGAAATGATCCGAGGTGTGTGTGGATTGATCCACCTTCAAGTCTTCAAGTATACCTAATTCCTCAGCATTGCACCAAACCAAGTCATTGACACTTTTACCCCCTGCATTAACATACGTAAAGTGGACTGGATTGTCACTCCACGATCTACCATTTAAAAGATAAAACCCTGGCTCAATCCCCCCACCCTACAGTTGAAATCGCCATATATAGTGATAGGAACGTTATTGTACTTCTCCGGCAGCGCACATAAGGTTTCTTCGAAAAGTTGTAGGATTACTTCTGTGTCTACCGTCGGGTTGAAATAGCAGATTCCTACAATGACACTAATTTTATTTGCGCTATAAATTCGAACCAAAATCCAATACTCTGACTTATCTATGAGCTCACTATTGTAATAAAGTTTATTTATGAAAAGAGCTAGGCAGCCACTGGCTCTGCCTTTTGATTTTTCTTTCAAAGCGTTAGAGAAGAAATTATTATATTTATTTTCCACGTATAAGTTTTTGGGAGTTTGAGTGAGCCAGGTTTCGACGATTCCTAAAACATCAAACTTATCATAATTAATACTGGAGTTTGAAAATCTTACATAACCATGACAGTTCCAGAAGAAGAAGTTTGTAGAATTGTTGCCTCGTCCTGATGTATTTCGCTCATTTATCCATTTAAATTTTTCTTCTTCGTCTCCCTGCTTGATAGTCGATTTTGAATATTTCCTTTCGTAAGATTTCCCGCCTGCTCTTTGATAATGACTGGTGGAGACTCCGAGGCCTTGCGCTTCACCTTTCCCTGTATGCCGCTTGCTTCCGACATTTTCCTTTTTTCAAATGGTTCCGCTCTATTCACAGGTAATTTGGCATTCTGGATTACAGACTCCAACGCTGATAGATCCTTGGACTCGAACTTTTTGCCATCCACATATATTGCATTATAGCTTAAGGAAGCTTTGAGGTCACAATTTCTAGCCTCTTTAAGATATGGAAGCAGAGTCTTCCTTTCAGTTTGGACTTTTTTAGTATAGTCCTCCGCAATGCTGATCCCAGTGCCGCGTAATTTTTTCAGCTGCGATAAGATCATTTTCTTATCCTTGAAGGAACGTAGCTGAGTTAGGAGGGGACGGGGTTTGTCCCGGATTATTCCTCCAATCCGTCTAACAGATTCGACCTGGTCTGAGCGTATTCCAATATTGAGATGCTGCTTGAAAATGCCACATATTGACTGCACCAGGTCCACGTCGTCTTCCTCCAGAACGCCGAAAATAATCAGGTTGCTGCTTCTTAACGCTCGGTCCATTGCCTCGATTCTCCGTTCTTGCTCCGTAATAACGGATCTCAGTTTTTCTTGTTAGACTTTGAGCTCTTGATTTTCTAGCCTAAGGAGAGCCATTGTATCGAGTAACTGACGTAACACAGAGATGGCAACACTAACACACTGTACACCCGACACAACGACCTTGAGAAAATTGGCAGTTAGAACCAAACACAGCTTTTTGCTTAAAATTGATTGCGCTAATAGTTGTAACACTCACAAACCACTAGAATTGAGAACGATAGTGACAATTAGTTACTTTAAAGCACTTTAGAAATCACACTGCACGAACTCAGCCCGTAAACAACCAATATTTTGACGAGCGATTAAACACGCGACCGACTGCCATACTTGCTTAGGAGCGCCCCTACAAGTTTTGTTCCTTGGCAACATTAGCAGAACTGAAAACTTAGCAGTGCTGCCAACATTTGCGCCGAAATATCGCGTTATGTTCACGATCGTCGCCGCATATTTAGAATTTCAGAGATGTCCGAAATTCGATCACATTAACTAATTATTTAATTATACTGGAAGTTCAGAATCTGCTGAGAACTTGGAGACCAGAAGATTACTTCGAAAAAACTCCAAAGTAAGTAAAAAATATTGAATTCGCGAGGCATGGACAAAGATATTTTGGGCATGGAGCTTTCAGGATTTCATCATGTACAATATTCACATTAAATCTATATGGCTGTAGCGTATACAAGAAGATACGTATGTCGTTTCGCTCAGTCCTTCGTCACAAAATTTAGTAGTTTATACAAAGTTTGAGAAGGAGATATAAGAATTTTCGGAAAAGTGTGTACCCAGGTTCAGCAGAAGTGGTGTTTTGCTTGCGTTGTGTCAAAATTTAACTAACAAAAATAGAAAAAAACGAACCGACTTTGCCTTCATTGAAAGTTAAGTGAGTGGGGCCACGTCACATTTGGGTGAGATCCATCTATGATCCGTACTGACAGATTTGTCTGACCAAGTAAACGTGGCAGATAGCATCGATAAAACATGAAGCTGGAGAAAAATTCAGTCTCACATTCGAAAGAGTTCTTGACTCCTGGAAAAAAACTCTAACAATAACACAATTGTAACTCTAAACTTGAATCTAGAAACAGCAATTAAAGTGGCTGCAGTAAACGTAGATCATTGTAAAACGCGGGAAGCAAATGTGAAAAGTAAATACTTATATAACAAAGACTGGCAGGACGAGCAATATAAAAATTCCAAAGCTAATCTAAATAAACTATTTAAAAAGAAACTAAATTGGAAGGCTTTAAGAAACTGTCCTAGAGGAGTACACTAAGTTAAAAGTCTGATAAAAATTAAATTAAAAGTAAGAAAAAATAAGTTAGAAAGAGGAATCTCGAGGCTCTTTCTAACATAAAAAAATCCAAGGGATTTTGGATGACAATCAAAAAGCATTAGAGGAGAGAATTTGAACCTTGCCCAATTAAAATTAACGAGTGGAAAACGTATTACGAACCTAATTGCTCAAGAGTAGTTTCAACTATATTTATATTAGAGAATATAGAAGAAAACTTGCAACTCGACAGATCAATAGGTTTCGACGAAGTAGTAGAGGGTCTAAATAGGCTAAAAAGTGGTGAAAGTCCAGGCCCTGCTGGTCTGAGTATTATTATTATGTACTTTGTAATAAATGGCGAGAAAACAAAAAGCTTTGATGTTGAACAAGAAATGCCTCAGGGAGACTTCCTCAGTTCTATCTTATTCCTCTTATTCATATGTGACATTGAAGAATTTTTTAGAGAGCACGGGGCAGAAGGGGTAGAATCGGAAGGTATGTTAGAGGTGCTGTTACTGGCATTAGCAGACGATATTGTTATCCTGGCTGAGTCCCCTGCTGATGTACACTTGAAATTAAATGTACGAAAATTAAATGTAGCGACAATGAAGATAGCAGCTTTTCATAAAAGTGCGAAGAATAAAGAATGTGGTAAATTTTCTTTCTAGGGAGAGGAAGTTGAGCTACTCTTCTGTTATCTGGGCTATGTCTTTAAGGCATCCAATGTGTTTAGAGGAAATTAATAACAACAGATAGCTACAGCAAATGCAGCAGCAGGTACCTCCAGGCAAGTTTTATTTAGAGCAAAGCCGAGATCTATGATATCAGCAAACCACATAATTAATTCAGTAACATCAGCGATCTTACTTTATGGTGCGGAAATCTGATCATTGAGGTATCTCGATGAATTAGAAAATTTTCAAACTGAATACTATAAATATGTATTGAACTAGCCTCAAAACACACCAAACTACATGATAAGGTTTTTGGAAATGCCCAAGGATAGATTAACAAAGAGATGTTACAATAGGTCACTTCAGAGGAACTCCTTAAAAGCAAACTCATTTAAATATAACTGATTAATTAAATCTATTGATTGAATCCACTATTTTAATCCTTGAAGGAATGCATTATTCCTATCAAAGCAAATTTCATCATTCGGAGTATTCAAAGGTTTCTCAGATCGCTAATTTCAAAGCCAAAGTAAAAATGTCTTTCAAAATAACGAATCCAATATGGTAGATCATAATTGTAAAAATTAAACCGACTTCACTAAAATTTTGTCACTGACTCAGATAGGAAAATGCCCGCCGACTGCCGGCCCGCGGTCCGATCGATCGGACCGACGTGCCGGCAGATAAGCACCTTAATGTGCCCACGGACGAATGGAGTCAACTGCCGAAAAATGCTGCTGAATTTGATGAGTGGGTAGTGTGGGTACGGAGTGGGTCTCTCGGAGATACCCACGTCAATTAGAGACGTGGACACCCTGGTGATGGCAGCCAAGATTTTCACGGAGGCCATCAAATTAACTTATGAAATTAATTTGAAACCCACAAGATTCCGAAAGCCTGGGGAGACATAAAAGTGGAACTGGAAACTCGAAGAGCTTCGCAGGGAACGCAAAGAGAGGTTTAGACGTACCAGTACTGGCAAAACGGATGAACTATGGACCTTCTTTACGACGATGAGGGATGAATACATGGGTGTAATAGGTAAAGCGAAGCAAGAAAGCTGGACCAACTTTTGCACAGACAACGAGAAAGGAGCAGAGGTAGCTAGACTGGACAAGCTGCTCTCTCAAAACCCGGATGCTATTCTTGATACCCTAAAATTTCCCGGCGGAGGATACTCAACGTTAACCGAGGAGATCTTGGCTCACCTGATCAAGGCACATTTTCCGGGCTTCAAAAGGAAAGAGCCTTCAACTATACCTCCAAAGAAGTGATCAGGGCGACCATGATTGCACATGGTGTGTCTATTGCAGTCGTGGAATGGACCTGCCACATGTTGGCCAACAGGATTCTAACAACGACGAAGAGTGTTACTACTTTATGTGGAACCGTTGACTCGGGATATCCACAGGGAGGCGTTTTATTGCCCCTGCTGTGGTGCTTGGTAGTGGATTAACTGCTTCATCTGCTCACGAGTCAGGGCTACCACGTCATAGGCTACGCGGACGATATACTGGCTATCGTGCGCGGTCAGCATCTGGATGCGCTCTTCGGAGTAATGCAGCAAGCACTGGGGATAGTGGATTCTTGGTGCAAGAAGACTGGATTATCGGTCAATCCGAGTAAGACAGATGCAGTTGTATTCACCAAGCGCTATAAGTGGGGAACCAGGAGTACACTGAAATTGGTAGGACAACAACTGGAAGTCAAAGAAGAAGCTAAGTATCTAGGATTCATCCTAGATAAGAAGCTGTCATGGAACGAGCATCTGGAAAACAAGTGCAAAAAGCCTCTCTCGGGGTTGCAACTTTGTTTCCACTTCTTAAAAGTAAGCTTGGGGTTTATACTGCAATTGTGCCAAGTCTGAATGCTCTAGAATAGAATGAAAGTTAGGTTTGACTAACCGCCGTAATAGAATATGTATGTATATCATTAACCTATTTCCCTTTCGGCGAGCCTCTAGGGGTAAGCGTGACACTACCCGATTCGGGTAGTGTTTTTTAGGTGGATAGTTTCTTGTAGGAAATAACTACAAGTGTGGGCTCACCACAACCACGACCGCCAACAGCAACGCAGTAGTATCAGACGGTCACCCATCCAAGTACTAACCGCGCCCAACACTGCTTAACTTCAGTGATCTAACGGGAACTGGTGCTTTCAGAGTGGTATGGCCGTTGGCATATATATATATATATATATAATAACTCAGAATCACCAAAAATGCAGATAGACTCATACACGGCGCACTATGGGCGCGGTTCTATTGAATGCTGTGTCAAAATCGTAGAACTTTCTATAGGAATGACCTAAACAGATAATTTTTTAAATTCAAGATACATCCTTAGCGAATATATGAAAAATATAGAGAAAGTGTAACAAAAATGTTAACAATGAACATGTATGTTAAAGTTAGCAATTTCGGTAAAAAAAATTCATTTATCGAATACCACGGGCTTATAGATTTTCTATTTTATGTTCTGCATACGTTTTTTAGTAGATTTTTGCATGCTGATTCCAAATCGGGCCTGTAAATAATTGTAGAGCTGGATGATAATGAGAAAAAGACTATGGAAGTTGCCATTTTAATGCTTCAAGGAATGCATTATTTTGATCAGAACAAATGTTATCATTCGAAGTATTTAAAAGCTACTGGGGTCGCTGATTTCAAATCCGAATTAAAAATATAAAAATAAAAATGATGTATCCAATACGGCAGATCATAATTGTAAAAATAACACCGATTTTAACTAAAAATTGCTACACGTGGGTTTTTCGGGTCGCTTATTTTAAATCCGAAATCAAAATGTCAAAATTCCAATGGCCAAAAATAAATGGCCGATCTCAATTGTAAAAATAAAACCCTTTTAAATAAAAATTGCTGCACTGGGGTTTTTCGGGTCGCTGATTTCAAACCATTGTTTATTTAGTTAAGGAAACAGTAGATATGCCATTAAGGTTCCCTATGATTTACTTCAGATTATCATTTTTTTTAAGTTGAATAATTTTTTGATCCAACAATTTTCAGAAAAAATAATAAATACCCATAATACCTGAAAAATCCCTGTAAAGCAATTTCTTCAAATTGGTGTGATTTTCCCGATTACGATCCGCCGTATTGGATTCACTATTTTTAGTTTTGATATTTTGAATTCCGATTTGAAATCAGCGACCTTGAAAACGCCGTGTAGAAATGTTAAGTCAAATCGTTTTTTTTACAATTATGATCCGCCATATTGGATTCACCATCCCAGTGGGCACAAAATTTGACGACGTCTTTATGACATCGTTTCGAGATTTTTAAGATGACATTAAGACTTCCTATGTCCATGCCGTTAAGATATCTTTATGATGTGGAAAAGACATCGTCAGATCGTACGACGTCTTTACGATATCGTATCAGATAACAACACGTGCTGGCACGTGATCGGCCCGACGGGCTAGAGACCAACTTGCCTGCTGAATACACGCGCCAGGCCGATAGAGTCGAAATGCGACCGAAGGGCGGACAACGGTCTAGCACATTAGGCGCCCGTCGGTCGTGAAAACGGAAAGGAACGACCGGCCTGCGATTTGCACGACTCGCACGACAGGCTGATGATAGGATTTAGCGCGACGTGAGTGAAAAGTGCGATTTTGTTCGTTCAGGATAAATAAATAGGATCAACTCGACTTTTCGTTTGGTTTTTGCTTTTTTGGCGGATTGCTGTTTTTGGTTTGCCTTGCATAAAAATGTCTGTTGTCTCGTCGTAAAAATCTTACAGTTAGGGCTTGTACTTCATTTGAAATTCTTCATTGGAACTGCTCTTCAACTTTTGACATCCAGCAAAACGAATTTTCACCACTCGTCAGATTCAGCAGCATTTTTCGCCAGTTGACTCCATTCGTCCGTGTGCCGGCATTTTACCGGGCCTTCGTCATGCAGTTCGCCGGACCGCGTCGCTCCCGCCTGTCGGGCTGGCTATATAGACATCAATGTTATGCACATTAAGGTGCATATCTCCCGGCACGTCGATCCGATCGATTTAACTTTAAAATACATTTTCATTGTCAACATTTTTGTTACACTTTTTCTATATTTTTCCTATATTCGCTAAGGATGTATCTTTAATTTAAAAAATCATCTGTCTAGGTCATTTCTATCGAAAGTTCTACGATTTTGACACAACATTCAATAGAACCGCGCCCATAGTGCGCTGTGTATGAGTCTATCTGCATTTTTGACGATTTTGAGTTATTATATTCTAGTACGGCGGTTAGTCAAACCTACCTTGCATTTTATTCTAGAGCATTCAGACTTGGTTTAATTGTAGTATATACCCCCAGCTTACTTTTAAGAAGTGGAAACAAAGTTGCAACCCCGGGAGAGGCTTCTTGCACTTGTTTTCCAGGTGCTCGTTCCACGACAGCTTCTTATCTAGGATGACTCCTAGATACTTAGCTCCTTAGTTCCCCGCTTATAGCGTCTGGTGAATACAACTGCATCTGTCTTACTCGGATTGACGGATAATCCAGTCTTCTTGCACCAAGAAGCCACAATCCCCAGTGCTTGCTGCATTACTCCGAAGAGCGCATCCAGATGCTGGCCGCGCACGATGGCCAGTATATCGTCCGCGTAGCCTATAACGTGGTAGCCCTGACTCGTGAGCAGATGAAGCAGTTCATCCACTACCAAGCACCACAGCAGGGGCAGGTCCATTCCACGACTGCAATAGACACACCACGTGCAATCCTGGTCGCCCTGATCACCTCTACGGAGGTATAGTTGAAGGCTCTTTCCTTTTGAAGCCCGGAAAATGTGCCTTGATCAGGTGAGCCAAGATCTCCTCGGTTAACGCTGAGTATCCTCCGTCGGGCAATTTTATGATATCAAGAATAGCATCCGGGTTTTGAGAGAGCAGCTTGTCCAGTCTAGCTGCCTCTACTCCTTTCTTGATGTCTGTGCAAAAGTTGGTCCAGCTTTCTTGCTTCGCCTTACGTATTGCACCCATGTATTCATCCCTTATCGTCATAAAGAAGGATCATAGTTCATCCGTTTTGTCAGTACAGCGTAATGCTAAAGTTACCCAGATAGCAAAATACCCGCCGACTGCAAGCGAACTGCCGGCCCGCGGTCTGATAGATCGGACCGACGTGCCGGCAGATATGCACCTTAATGTGCAAACCATTGATTGCTATATAGTCAGCCCGACAGGCAGCATCCAAGATGTATGCACGCTGAGCCGTCGAGAGGAAGAAAACGGACAAAATTTTTAGATAAATAACGTGAGAAATTTTCAGCAGTCCTGCCTTCTTTTTTAATAGGGTATATATACGTTACCCACTTTTTGTTCCACGCACAGCAGGCAAACAATTAAAAAACAGAAAACCCGCCAAAAAAGCAAACACCAAGCGAACAAAACGAACGAAAGCACTTTTCGCTCACGTCGTCCCGCTAAATCCGAGCCAAAATTCATGGGTGAACGACACACACGATTTACACACGGCAAGACCAGCTGATCCAAAAGGCGCATGCGCGTTTTGGATCTCAATCTACTCGCACTATCAGCCTGCAGCGGTCGGGCAAGTCGCAGGCCCGTCGTTCCTCGCCGTTTGCACGACCGACGGGCGTCTAATCAGCCAGACCATTGTCTGTCCGTCGGTCGCATTTCGACTCTGCCGACCTGACGCGGGCATTTAGCAGGCAGGTTGGTCTCCAGCCCGTCGGGCCGATCACGTGCCGGCACTTATTGTTATCTGGGTAATGCTAAAGTAATGCTAAAGTAATATGGCATTATAATTATTAATAGAAGCAAAATAAATATGTCAACTGTTGAAATTATAACAATACGTTAAAATTTACGTTCAATGGTCATGCTGTAATTGCAAGAAGTTGCTTTTTCAGCGTTAAAAAATAAAAAAAACAAAGTGGTTGTCATTGAAGTCGGGCCCCTGCATGTTGGCAACCCGCTTGAAGCTTCCGTTAACAGACTGTAATGACAGCCACATTCTTTTTTCATTTTTTAATGCTGAGAAAGAAACTTGTTGCGATTACAGCATGACCATTTAACGTAAAATTTAACGTATTATTATAATTGCAACAGTTTACATATTTATTTTGTTTCTTTTATTAATTATAATGCCATATTACTTTAGCATTACCCTCCCAGATAAAAATTATAGTCTCATATGCTACGCATATTACTCGCACGCGTGCGTATTTATTCCTCACCCGTGAAGTCACTGATGCAGACATATGTGTCATCATATGCGACGCATATCGCTCGCACGGATTATAGTTGATGCACGCGCGAGAGTGAAATGACACTTTCGTGCGACTTCACGAAGCGTACTAAAATAATGATCTAAATATTTATTAAAATATTTTAAATAAATAAAATTATGTTTTTGTACTAAATAATGTTTATTATAATTTGAATATATAAACATAATAACCCTTATGAAAATATATGACAGGAAAAAAATGTCAGGCCTGTCATTTTTTACCTGTCGTTTTTTCGCGACCACAGGAAAACGACAGGAAGAACGACAGCCGAAAATGACTGGCCATAATTGATAATAATATCGTCGGAACATTATAAAGTATCGACGACTTGCAGCTTTATTATTTTAACTATTTGAACTTTCCTG
>CAKNWW010284324.1:0-10361 GCA_932074435.1 Andricus kollari | reverse complement strand
TTTTTTTCAAGATGCGAACTTTTCTATATATCAAATGAACAGAAAATTAAAAATAATAGTTAAAGAAAGCAAGGACAATATCAAAGCGGAAGAAGAGACAATTAATTTTCTTCGTATCTTGTCTCGTTTTTTCAAAACACTTAATTTTTTAAGGACACTTTGGGTCACTGTGACCCTACGGATTTTCCGATTTTTTTTCGATTGACAGTTTATCTTGAAGTTTTTGTTTTTTGAAATATTTAAGTTAGCACTGAGGCTTAAGAAATATTTTATTCCTATTTTGTAATGTTTCAACATCACTCATAATTTTTTTCTGCCAGAAATATCGTTAAGTTTTAATCTGACAGCTGTTTGATATCGGTGGAGAGAGTAAGACCCCATGTCTCATTTATGAAATTCTTTGGAGGTCTGTCTTGTAAGGGTTAATGTTTTTTTGCGATTAAAACAAAAACTACGCGCCTTATCGAAAAATGAACATTAAACAATGTATAGCTTTTTTCAATTAAGATTGAAACGAAATCCATTTTTTCTTGAATAACTTTCGCAAACTAAGCAAAAAATTAACAATTTATTGCAAAATAAGCAAAAATTGATTCAAGATCCAAAAATAAACTTCCAAAAACCTCACTTTTCGGCTCATTAGAGACAAGAATAACATAATGAAAAAAGAGGGAAAAAATGGAAAAAGTCAACCAAAAAACCAAACCTCTCACTTTTTCCTTTTTCCGTCTTTTTTATACTACGAGGGGTCCAACATGTTTCGAAGTCATTATAGACTTCCTCACCAGGGATTATTTATAAGGAATAACTAAAGGTATGAAAAATGAATAAACCTGTAAAGAAAATATATATAAAACATTATTAATACAATATTTGATTAAGTTCAATATCATCGAAAATGATGATTGAGAAAATGATCATTTTATAAAGAAGAAATCTTTCTGTTATCTAGTCAAAGAAAATTACTATAACCAATTAATTAATCCAGCCCATACTTTGTTATATCATGAGAGATACCCTTTTAAATACAATCAATTTGACACTTTAGAAATATTTAAAAAAACCCTTTTCTATTTATTAGAAAAAGGTTTGCTCCCTGTATTTGGCTTCTTTTGAGAAATCCACAATCTAACGTTTAACGTTTCTCTCCTTTGCACATTTAGGAAAACACTATTTAAAAAACTAGCAATTGTTAACAACACAATGTAATAATCACACAAAATGGTTAACAAAATTTATTATATTTATTACTAAAAACAACACTTTCAAAACTTTAAAATTTCACTTTTATTTAGTAACATTTAGAAAAATCAAAAGAAACCGAATATTCACGATGCGTCGTTCCCAAAGTCACGTCATATACTAAAGTTGAGTTTAGACAAGAAAACTCTCAGAAATTGCCAGATTTTAAGAAAAGGACATTTTTAAGCGAGAGACAGAAAGGGAGAGAAAAAGAAAGACTCAATTTTTACGAGCGACTCATTGCGTGCCATAACCGAACCACTTGTAAAAGAACACATGTTAACGAAAATTTCAAAGATCTTCGAGAAAAGTGCATTTTTAAATGAATTTCACCAAAATATTTTATTTTGTATACTTTAAAATTTTAAAAGAATAATTAACATTAAAAAGAGATATGACAATCACATTATACTAATAATTAATAATAGTAAAATTGCTAAAAATAACACATATTAAAAAAACTAAAAATTATTATCATATCATAACAATGTAATTCTTTAAATGAGTAAAAAAAAAAAAATGTATAGCTCTTCTTTGGGCGAACTTTTAGGGGTATACAACTGATATCTTCTAATTTTTTGTACCTTATCTCTCATGTTTCCAAACATTTAATATTTTTATTTTTAATGTTATTTTTTAAGATTAAAACAAAAACTACGCGTCCTATCAAAAAGTGATTAATAACGAATTTGTAGATCTGTTTCACTTGCACAATTTGTGTCAATTCATTTTTTTTTATCTTGCATAGTGTGACTGAAAAATGGAAATTTTATTTTTTATTATATTTTGGTGGTTAAAACCAGAACCGTTGATCAAAACATGCTGGTTAACGAACAAGATTTTTCTATTTGGTCCCTAAAACTGTGTGCCAAATGGCAACTTGATCCGATCAGTCTTTCAAAGGTTATTCGGTACACAGACGACAACGACAACAGCGACAAAAACAGACAGACAGACACCATCGTAAAACCTTTCTTTTTTGAGTTAAGGGGTCCAGAGACGTTGAAATTTAAAGAAATTCGCGATGTTCAGTTTTCACATAAAACTAATACCTTCTCATTATGATAAGAATGTACAAAAAAGAGAGAGGAAACGGAAAGAATCAACCAAAACCAACGCCGTCTCAGTCTTTATTTATTCCTTCTTCGTTTTTTTTATACTACTAGGGAACCAATATGCTTCAAAACAAATTTAGGCGTCCTTATCAGGAATTATTTATAGGGAACCTACCGGCATGAATAATTGAAACTTATATGATAAAAAATTGACATATTAATTGAACATAAAAAAAAATAATATAAAAAATTATTGGGTCTAATTTTCCATTCTTTGGCGAAAATTAATTTGCACATATAAGAATAAGTTATATAAAGAAAAGATAAATTTAGCCTATTAATAACCTTATCCCACACCTTGTTATGCCTCAATAGACAAAAGTTGTTCAACCAAGAAGGATCTACAAATTTGTTCAGAACTTTTTTTTATAAGAACACATTAGAAATAAAATAAAAATTAACTTTTTGGAAAAACGAAGCAAGCTAAATTACTTTTAGTTTCACAAAATTGTTCGCCTAAATTGTATCTACACATTTACTTAAAAACACTTCACGCTAGGATGCGTATTTTTGGTTTAAATCGTAAAAAATCACAATGAAAATAAAGAAATTAAATTTATGGGAAAACGACACAAGTTGCAATAAAATGTTTAATAACAAAATTGTTTTGTTTTCTAAAATGCGCATTTTCAAATTATAACAACAAGACAATGGAAATACGTCTGTTTTAATACCAATGCATATTATGAATTGTAATAATAGGGGAAACCACCCTACAGTAGATAGAAAAAAAATTCAAAAGCGTTTTAACTGCATCAGTTTCCAAAAATAAAGAAAGGTTATCGTTTTTAAATAAAGCTTACATATTCAATTGCGTATTCTTATAGAAAAAAATATCACGAAATTAATTTCATTTTGCCTTGGTGGCGGCGCTGTGTGGACAGACCTCTGCAGCAGCTTACCTCAACTATATTAAATATATATTCTAAATATGCGTAATATATGCTGGATGTTGATAATATGCTCAATATGTTGAATACTTAATATTAAAATAGCCAAAATACACATTCGCACCAGTGTGCCATTTACAGGCTTTGAGATGAAGTGTGCCGTTTGACGGTTAACAAATGAGCATTAGTGTATTTATATTATTAATATTGTTTTTTACATTTTAAATTCGAGACAAGTAAAGTCCGATATATCAGTTGCAAAATAAGAAAAACAAAAATAAGTAATCTTTATTATTTTCGGAGTTAGCACCTAATTTGTTTAGCCGTGAATGACAGATTGTCGAAGCAACAGAGGAGTCTCTGCGCTACCTGCTGGACGAGCCGCTTGCTTTACTCACGGGAGACCGGCAGCTACTCGCTTCGAAAATCTTTCTGTTAAAGAAATTAAGCTAACTTGGAAAACCATCAAGATTGTTTATTGTATTTGGTCCCGTTTGATCATTGAGCCTTTAATTTTGCATATGTTAATCAACGTATTTTTATTTTCAATAATGTCATATTGTTTAATCGACATTTTTTACAACGAAACTATTCCAGATTAAAAATTGCTAAAAAATTAATCAAAATTATTGTTTATAATAATTTGTTTCTAAAAATTGAAATTTCTTCAATCCAAAGAACAGGTTTTCTTGAAGAAGCTCTATATCTTGGTAGATTCATCAAAGAAGAACTCACTAAAAGTGTAACTTTAAAACATATTATTGTTTGAACCAAAAAAAAATCCATTCACCCCCTACTCCGCTAATTTTAGCTTTTTATTACAAAAAAATCATTTCATACTCACCAGACCTTACATTTTGTTCATCTTTAAAGAGAAAGTGGATGTATATTTTGTTCATAACAATGAAGTTCATGACATACGTTGCTTACTCAGCGCAGGCGCATCCTTAATTAAAAATTCATATTTCATCAACTATTCATTGTGGAAGGCTTATGAGGGCTTATTTAAAAGATAATTTGAATTAAAAATATCGTCTGCACCAGGGGTGTGGAGGGGGGGGGGTGTACTATTTACGACTCGTATCTTTTTTCAGTACTCGTGTCCGGCTCGCACTGGAAAAATTACACTCATCGAAAAAGCCTCACTTCTCCCCATGTTGCATAATGAAGGGTGTTCTAAAAGTATGGGGACAGCCAAATTTCTTGGAAGGGAATCATTTTCGGAGAATATGACCGACACAAAAGTTGTAGCATTTTTGACGCCCGATGGAATGGTGATCGAGACCTTGACATTGACCATGAGCTTCACGGTCATTTTCAGTTCAAATGGATTGTTTTAAATGGGGACCCCTATTTTTGACCCCGGGAACTGAGAAAGCGAAAAATTTTAGGTCCAGATTTGTCGAAAATTTGACCAGATACGTCGAAAATTTGACCTGGAAAGGTCATCGCAAGTTCAAACAACGTACAGTAGGATGACTCGACTGGCATGCATTTTTGAAGAAAATGTCGAACGCAAGAGTTGCAGGATTGTCGACCCCCGAACGATTGGTGGTCTTCACCTTGACCTTACGTTTTAAATTTTCTTAAAAAATGCATGACCGTTGAGTCATTCTGATGTACGGTGTTTGACCTTGCCATGACCTTCCTAGGTCGAATTTTCAATTGTTCAAGGTCATATATAGACGTCAAATTTTACGCTAATGATACTCAGTTCCCGGGGTCAGAAATAGGGGTTCCAATTTTGTTTTAAATTGATTTAACCTTGAAATGACCGTGAAGGTCATGGCGAAGGTAAAGGTCAAGGTCACTATTCGATCGTGCATCAAAAAAGCTATAACTTTTGTGTTTGTCATATTCTCCAAAAACGGTTCCCTTCCAAGATATTTTGCTGTTCGCATACTATTAGAACACGCGGTATACTATTTATACTTCGAAAGCTTGACAATCACGTTTTATAGGTAGACCTTCTAAACTGATTCTAACTTCAAATGGCTCACTATTGATGTCACTACCAAGGGAGCATCATAAAAATATATACATTTTTGCAGCCTAAAATCTCGTGTCGAATTAAGGATTCATTTAAATTAGAATAAGAATAATAATACAGAATTAAATAAGATACTGAGCGAAAATAAATGATTAATATAAGAAGCTTATTGCAGGATTATCTGGATAAGTACTCGTGGGATTTTCTGTCAGGTGCATGTTTAAAATTTTTAAAGTCTTAGGAAATGATCCCAGATGAAAATTCTCTTAAGTTATTACTCATAAAGGTGAAAGAACATAACCTTAACTGAGGCTTACATAATCGAGCAAGTACTAACTCCCTCTCTCTCATGTTCACTCTTTCTCTATTCCTCTTACACCTTTTCTGCGCCAGAATCATAATGGTGATAGTAAAGCCAGTTAAATCTCCTGTCTCAACCACCTTAGAATATCCAATTAAGATAAGAGATACTCTAACTTTATGATCAAAAGAAGATCCAAATCTTGATGAAGAAAGTACACACTTTCCGGATATCTGATGTAATCCACAAAAAGCTAAGGCTTTATAAAGACATTGTGAGTCAAATACCCACTCGAGACAATCATCCTCTTTTCATCTCCTTTCACTTTCGAAATTTGAATTCTGATAAAGTCTTTTTACAAGCAGTTTATGTTAAATTTTTCATTTTTAAAAGATATTCACAATTTCCATCTTTATCATTTTGTTATATCGTAACCCCAAAACTATAAGCTGCTATCCTTGATTTCACCAACTTTGCGGGAGAGGCTCTTCAAACATTGTGTAGTTTGTACCAGGCACGCATCTACAATGCGACAAAACCGGCGATGCCCCCACCCCCCTGTTCCTTAGGATTTTTCGACTTCTCTTCACTTTTTTCTTTATCACTTCAATTTGATACAAGTGTGCAATTATTTAAGTTTTAACTGAAAAATTAAGCTTGAGTACATTATTTTTATAGCTTCTAATTATAAATATTTCAAATTGTTTAATTTTGATGGGTGAAAATGGAGTGAATGATTTTTACATTCTCATCTAGAGAAGGTATTAGATTTGTGTAAAATTTGCCCATCCGGTTTTTGTCAAGTGTCCACGTTTTGAGACCCCCTGAAATCAAAAAACAGATTTTTACGAATGTGTCTGTCTGTCTGTGAGCACGATAACTTTCGAAAGAATTGATCGATTCAATTTTCCTTGGGTATACTCTTTAAGTCTCCTAAACTAAAGGTCGAGTTTGTTAGCCAGCCATTTTGGATAAAAATTCGAAAAGTTAGAGCATTTGGAAAATTTTCCAGACCATTTTTTTCGAAATTTAAAAATTATATGTACGACCGTCCATAGTACTGAAAAATTAACACAATTTATTTGAATGATATTTTTTGATAAAATGAAATTTTTTAGAGTTACAGCATTTTCAAAATCCAAAAAAAGAAACGAAAATTAACATTTTCAGCCAAACAACGCACGATAAGAAAAAAAGTCAAAATAAGAAAAATGTTTCTTTTTGCACGCCCTACAAGATTATCACAACGACTTTTTAAATTTTCTTGAAAAATCGAAAATTCACATTTTTATTGCATAAAAAATAATTAGAAATAAAAAAATCCAATTTCACGGCCAAACTATGCAAGATACGACAAATGATGATTCAACCAAAATTGTGCATCAAAAAAAGATATACAAATTTGTTATGGTATATACCCAATAAGCGGGCACATTCGCATAAAAACGTTGCTTACTTAATTTCTTTTTCATCTGGCGTGTGGGTTTTTAAAATTGTTTACAAATTTATCATATATATGTTCCAAAAACAATTTAGATACTTTTTTTCTCTCCTTTTTAGACAGTTGGAAAAAATCTGTCTGATTGTATGACTTATTAGAAAGATACGGAAGTATACGCTAAAGTAAAGGGTTTCTATTATACGACGACCAGAAATGAGCATTGAGCGCGAGGATTACATGATTTCTAAAACAAATATCGAGCGCAAAGCCCGAGTGTCTTGATGAGAATGTGTTCCTTAAGGTCGATAGAAGCTTAAGTAAATTAGTTCTTCTTTTTATGTAAAACTGACATATTTAAACCAAAAGCAGGTCATAACAATAGCGCGCACACTAAATGCGAAAACCTAGAGGAGCCGAGCTTAAAGCGTCAGGAAAATGTGTCCGAGCGCGTAGCGCAAGATGAATACCTAATCGAGCGCGAAGCGAGAGATCCAACAGGTGAGCGCCCTAGGCGCGCTCAAACTTGCGATCAATCTTATCACTTTGAATACCAGTTGATGCTACATGATACAATAGGTTTGAATGCGCAATTTCCATAATTTTTAAAAGTGGTTTGGTGCCGATACGATCGTCTTTTGACTCTTTTAATAGCTATTAAGAAAATGTAATCCTTGAAATTAAACAAAAATTAAAACCCCTTCAAAACTGGGAAATCCTATTAAAATTCCTTTTGACGCCCCTCAGAATATTATAAAAATACTTCGATTTTTCACAATCCGTTCAAATGCAACAAAATTCTTTGAAAACCCCGTGAAATTCCAAGAAATAAAAGGATACTTAACGAAATCCTGAAGAAATTTAATGAAATACATTGAGGGCTTTTAAAATCCCTTAAAAACATGGAAATCTTTGGAAATCTGATTAAATCCGTGAGAACACTTTAAAAATCCCTTAGAATATTTTGAAATATCGTAAAACCTTCAAGGTCCTATGAAATGCTTCCAAATTGTCAAAAATATTAGAAAATTCTTTAAAACCGCATAAAATTTTTTTGAATTACTTTAAATCATTAAAATGCTTAAAACTTTTATCAAATTTTTTAAATCACTTCAAAATTTCGTAGAATCCTTGGAGATATCCTAAAATATTTCGAATCATTTAAAATTTTTTAGAATACCTTGACATATTTTTAAGTGCTTGAAAATTCCTGGCAATCTTTCAAAATATTCTTAAGCTGTTGAAAGCATTTTAAAGATTACATAAATTCTTAAAACCTATTGAAAATATTTAAAAATCTTTTCAAGTCTTTGAAATCGTATGAAATCTCTTAATTCTTGTGAATAAATCCTTTAAAATTCATTAAAATATCATAAAATACGTCGAAATTCCTTAAAATTACATGAAATCTATTGTGAATCCTCGAAATCTCTTTAATAATTATGTGAAGTCCTATAAGATCCTTTGTGAACTTGGGAAATGTATTAAAACACCTTATTGAGAACCTTTACAATCCCTTACAAACAAGAAAATCCTCGACAATTTTATATAATCCCTTAAAAATCCTTTGAAATATTTGTATACGGGTGTCCAAAAAGTCCCGGGATGGTTGGATATTTCCTCAGGTAAAATGGTTTTCAAAAAAGTGAAGGTCATTATTCCTGAAGTAAATTTCAACGGGGAATTCAATGGTGACCTTCATTTCGACCTTGAAGTTGACCTTCATGGCTTTTTTAAGGTCAACTTTTTTTTTTTAAATAGAAACCCCCTTTTTTACATCTGCAATCGATAGAGCGTTGAATTCTACGTTTAGATACGCACCCAAGTCATAGGTCAATTGTAACGTTCAAGGTCAATTGAAGGTTATTTGAAATAAACAAAGCGTTCCAAGAGGTCAGTGCAATTCCTGAAGTACTTTTCAACGGGGAATTCAATGGTGACCTTCATTTTGACCTTGAGGTTGACCTGCATGGTTTCTCGAAGGTCAAATTTGTTTCTTCAAAATGGAAACCCCCTTTTCACATCTGCAATTGATAGAGCGAAAAATTTTACGTTCAAGTACGTACCCAAGTCAGAGATCAATTGTAACGTTCCAGGTCAGTTTAAGGTTATTTGAAATTAACAAAGTTTTCCAAGAGGTCAGTGTAATTCCTGAAGTAAATTTCAACGAGAAATTCATTGGTGAGCTCTGTATTGATCTTGGTTATGATCTTCAAGGTTTTTGCAAGGTTTCTTCCAAGCAGTTTACGTTTACGTTTAGCATTGCCCAGGAACAACGACGTGGTTATAGTAAATTCTGTTCCCTTTGGGGTACTTGATTAGCGTGAATCCCCTTGCCTCTCACGTTTCGGGGTGCTTGATTAGCGTGAGTTCCCTTGCCTCTCACGTTTCGGGGTGCTTGATTAGCGTAAGTCCCCTTGCCTCTCACGCTTCAGTGAAGATGTTTGAACTGAAAACCTGGAGCTTCTTGACAAAAAGCTATGTGAATGTAAAAATGAGTTACAGCATTAGGAATCATCTCCCTACCAATCAAAGTAGCCTCTTGCAGAATCCGATTCTGCAATTTGTCTAAGCTTTGGGGTTGCGTGTGTATACTGTGCTCTTTAAATAACCCCAAAGAAAATAGTCGAGAGGTGCCAGATCAGGAGATCTAGCAGGCTACTCGATTTCACCCCTTCTTCCAATCCACCTATGAGGGAACTGAGTATCCAAATATGCTCAAACCACCCTACCGTAATGACCCGCTGCTCCGTCCTGCTGGTACAAAGCATTTTGAAAATTATCGCCTGTAATCTCCCTTATTCTTGGAACAGATGGTTTCTGAGAATCTCTTCATATGCACGGGCATTGAGATGACCATCGATGAAGAAAGGGCCTATTAATGTATCATTCATGATACCGGCCCAAACATTAATCTTTTGTGGACATTGTGTGTGACTCTTTAACATCCAATCAGGATTTGTGTCGGACCAATATCTACCATTTTGCCCGTTAACTTCACCTTTTAAAGTGAAAGTAGCTTCATCTGAAAACACTTTATTGTACAAGAAAAGAGGATCTCTATTGATTCCGTCCATCATAATTTCCCAAAATTCAACCCGACGATCAGGATCGTCTTCATCGAGCTCTTGTACCAGATGAACTTTGTAAGGATAGAAATTATTGCTTCTTAAAACATTTCACACTGTCTCAGGAGCAACGTCACGCTCATCACTAGCTCGGCGTAAACTAAGGTGTGGGTTTTCAACATATGCTTGGGCTATGTCCATCTGCATCTCGTCAGATCCTGCAGATTTTGGCCGACCAGTTCTCTGAAGGTCCTTGATAGATCCAAGATTCATAAAGCGCCTTACAGTTCTTTCAATTGTTGATTTTGAGACAGGAT